>ML828801.1:38444-74833 GCA_009831015.1 Picea engelmannii
TATAATCTGTGGCATATGGTGCCACACCCACGCCAATGTGGCTGTAAAATAGTGGCCACCCTCCCCACCTCCATGTCGTGCCAAAATTGATGCCCACTGCATCAGTCGTGGCTCCCATGCCCTAGCCTCCGACAACAACACTCTATGGCGCAACATGGGAACCCTCTCCAAAAACCATGCCACCAAGATCGATCCAAAAGAAAAATCACCAGAATCAGTGGCCCGACACTTGTTAATCTGCCCCATCATCTTGGCATGCAACATCAAGCCCCAAGAAAAAAATTCTCCATCCAATACTCTCTCCATAATCCTCAGCTGACCACCACTGATCCATTGAGTCGCTAAGGATCTGTAGATCCTCACAATCATAACTATGATGCATTGATGCAAGAGCGCATCCATCACCTCGATGCGGATGATCGAACCTAACATAATGTTTGGCCCCAAACAATACCTCCATGCCACGTCTACTAAGTGCACATCCCCTAGAAACTGAGGATCAATAGGTAGGGCCATTCCTCGAAAATGGAGCCCCATCAAGAAATATACATCCTCCATAGCTGAGAATGTCAATTGTTTCCCCTGCACAATGAAGCACTGCAGATCAATGATCCACATCGAAATCAAATACTGAAGAAGGTACTCATGTGACCATATCGGTGGACAGTCGAATAACTTGAGAAACCCAAATGTTTCCAAGAGTCTCTGAATGCTCGACTCCTCTCTCACTGCCTCCCTAAGGCATTCCTAGTCCCTCTCCCTCCAATGGAATGGCATGTTGAAATAATCACCTGTGTCCACACAAACAACACCGGATCAACCATCATAATTCATAAAACAAAAACCTTCAAAAAATACAATTTTTTCAAACACCCCATCTTTGCCTCAAGTGTGTGGTTGTCACCCCCCACATGTGTGCACATATGTGTGCATGTTCTTCACACAGTTGTGCATCAATGCAAAACTGTCGAAGAAACAAATGTGCATCTGTCACACACACAGGTGCACATTCATGCACACCTATTCTCTACATAATTGCATATTGATGCACGACTGTCTGAAAAACATATGTGCACAATGCACAATTGTATTTCAAACAGGCGCGCACTAAATGCACACCTATTTTTCCCACCCACGCGCCCCCCATGTGCAGTTGTATTCCCCGTAGCCACACACCATGTGCGGGTGAGGGAATTATACCCGTGCATCTCATCAAGGGTATCCTTCCTTCTCCCACGCATTTTTGGGCCCACCCCTACAAAAACCCCTAGTACGACCATCCATATGACCCTGCCCAAAAATTAGAGCCTATCTACTATGCAGGAGGATGAGATAACTAACCTAGGTCTCACAAATCCTGGATCGGTCGGATCGAACTCCCATATTCTCCAAATCTCATCTAAATCCTCTCGTCCACTCAGTATGGAAGAAGGTACAAATGAGGTGGCATTATGGGCCCCACATCCATATATAGTCCATTTTTCCAAACTTCCACGCTCAGTTATAGGAGCTTGGAATCTTTGTTTTCCAATCCATCTTCAGCCACGAGATTAGGATCCCTCCATCTACACAATCACATTCCTCAAGTCACCATCTATACTTGGCCCCAGGGGAGAATTTTTTTCACATCACACCTCAGTATGCATGCTCATGATCAAAATTATCAAATAACTATTATATGTTCTTTATATTACGATATTGTTCACGTCGAGTATTCAATTTTAATGTGTGCAGGTACTTGGTCATCAAAAACCAACACAGCCCCTTCAGGTATATATCGACACTGGCATGTAATAATTCCCTTTGAATATCAATTGCATCTCCCAATCATAGCCTCTGACATTTTCCTATAGGATCCTCACATTCGGTTCTGTAGTACTATCTCCTCCGCTGCATTTCGGTACCATCACCTAGTAGTACTCTTCCCCACATGAGTTGTGCCATTCATAGTCCCCCTCGGCACTTTTACACTCATGTTGTTTTCACCCCTAGGGATGGGAGTCCCGATAGTCTTACACATTTCCGAGAATTAGCCACATACTCCTCCTCATTTTTCTAGCTTTCCTAATGGAATCCCAGGATATCTCATCATGGTTCTATTTTGACTGCACCTTCGTAGTATCATTATCCATCCATTTCATCCACAATCAGTTTTCCCATCTGAAAATTACCCTCCATTGATTTACCTCATACAAAAACCCACCCATGGGGACCCCACCCTCCACTAGTTCTCCACGCAACTTGTGCCCTCACAGGCCAAGCCATCTTGCACTGGGGCACCCGTTTCTGTATCTCTACACTCATCCCAAATTATTCTTTATTCCTTTGGTAATTGTAAAAAGCCTTTGTTTCCAACATTTACTTATCTTTTTGTTGTCCCCCTTGACTGTTGACGATTAAAATCGCAACAGGTTTTTTTCATCCACAAACTATTGCTAAGGCCTATTATTATAAGCTAATAATATAAATAATACTAGTAGGTGGGACCCCCTTGTAGATTTAGATATCAAGTCCAGTTCTTATTTCATGGTTATGATGTTTTTCGACACTGCTTACATGATTCTACATTATTGATGAAATTGGGGTTTTATTGGAAATGAATAAGGCTTGTTATGTGTTGTTTCAAATTGCGACAAGTGAATGATGGGTAAGGAATGTTATTTTTTGTTCCAAGATCTAATTTCATGTTACGTTGGCCTATGTTATCCATTGCTACCATTGCTATATGTTCCTGGATTCGTTACTTTGACACCTACACAATAGACATGTTAATAACAATACATAAGAGAAGTTGAAAAGAGGCAAAAGCAATATATAAACAAAATGCAAAAAGAAAAGATTCAACTTTGGTACTATGCTACACTACATGCATTGAAATTAGAATTATCGTTGTTAATCCTAGCTAACAAGTTAATAGCTATGTGATTTATTGAGCTATATGAAAGCATGGTTGATATGTGTTATGGTATAGTTGGCGATTATTAGATGTTATATGGGTGGCGCTCTTGGAAATTAGTGGATGTTGGTTTCGATGCATGGTTTTCACTGCAATAGTGTTTGAAGTCACAGTGTTATTGGTTGCTCTGAGGGTTAGCAGCCATACAGGCTCTCTCTAATCCTAGATGGTCTTAGTTGGAGGGTTTCATTTGGTCTAGAGTGGTTGGCTGTCTTCGCGCATTTGTATCACCATACCCAGTCTTTGGTTTTTATGGGGTTTACTGGTTTTGAAACGCCTTGGGTCACTGCACATTGTTTCACTTGGGTATGGTTTGTTCATGCTACTAATGGTTGCGCAGTGGGTTATAGTGATTTTCCTTGGCTCTATTATATCTCAGCGTTGTTAGTTGGTCGATTGGGAAAATGATGAGGGTTATACCCTACGTGTTCTAAGTGTTGTTATAGGACCAGAATGGAACCTTGCTCCTATGTCCATAGTCTCTCCTATCATGGGAATTATCACCCTATTTTCAAAGTTAATTGTGGTATACCCTTTGTGTGCACCATTGGTCTTAAAGGTTCTCACCCGATGATGGGAGTTGACTCCATGCCTCCATGTGTTGGTCCAGAGAAAAAACCCTCGCTTTCTCAAAGCCCAAGTTTTGATAGAGGAAACTATTATGGTCGTCAGGTAGACTATTGGTTGTTATGAGTTGCTGTTGTATTATCGACAGTGATCGATTTCTGGCTCGTCTCTGTTGATTGTGTTGAAAGTGGTGTTGGTTTTTGTATTTAGTCACTGCATTGGTTATTATGACAATCAAATTGATAAACTTGACATGGTAATTGGTTTATTGGAGAATTGGTTTGAAAGCACAGTCGTTGTCTCTCACATTACAATTTTTGAATTGTTAACCCAACATTAGTTTACAATTGGTTAATGCACAATGATGCTTAGTGCATGATGTGTGGGTATGTGTGGTGTTCCTACAAAATGTTAAGTTGAGTTAATGATTGTTGTGACTATGTGTTTTAAATTGTTGATGGAGTATTTCAATCCTAGTGACTATGGCATGACCAACCACTATATTTGTTATCAATATTATTTGATTGCGGCATCAGAGAGGGTCATGAATTTTTAAACATGTCTTGGTTGCAATTTGATCAATTTATGTTATGAGATCGGGTATATTGTTTCTGCCTCGTTGTATTGGATTGATAGCCTAACATTGTGAATGTTTAGAGTCAAAGAAAATTGGACCTGTACAGTCACATAAATACTCTTTCGTTTTGTCGAATGGTCTGTGTATTCCACATTTCATAGCATGAGTTAAAGTGGTGATTGTTGTCTGTGTGTTTAAATGGAAAGCTAGGATCTTTGAAATTTAAATATGGATCATTGTGTTGACTGTCCACTATGTATGTCTAATGAATATCATGCATTTTAATAGTGATAGGCACGGGTGTTGTGGCAGTATGATCATGTTCCAATTTAATTGTAGATGAAATTGAGGGATTAAATCAGGCATGCTTTTTATGTCTGTGTTGATGGAGGTGGTTGATTTTTTATGTTGAACAGAGTGGAATTAAATGATTGTTTTTTTTAAATGGATAAATGAGAAGAACAAAAATCCTCTATAGGTTGTTGTGGAATGCATGTTGTCTTGTTTTAATGACACTGTATTATAGATTGAATGCAAACAATGAGAAAGTTAATGCACAAAATTGTTTAAAGTTTTACACAGTAGTTGTTCTTTTGGAACAACGATCATTTTGGTTAGTGTTGGATTTTTTACGTCGATGTGGAATGATTTTATGGATTACTTAATTAATTTTATGAACAATACCTGCTCTCTTTCCATACCATTATTTCTCTTTTCGCTAATTACAACCCCCTCGCATCCCACATCCATTTTTCACTCCCTATTCTAAAATTTAATTACAATCAAGAAGAATTTTGTATTGAAGCAATTTTGAAGTCGCAGTTTCTTGGTTGGATCACAGTGATATTTTCTTTGGTTTGCATTACAGTTGATTGTGTGTTGTCTTTGAGCAACAACTGTATTTCTTTTCCCTCTCATTATATCAGGTTTCACTCAATACAAACCCCTCGCATATCCCAGGACCTTTTTTTCATCCCCTTCTCATTGACAACAGTTAAACAATTTATATGGATTGGATTGCATGAGTCTGATACCTTGCTGAGCCAAATTCTATTTCATATTTTTAAGGATTTGTCATGTATGGTTGTAAAATAACATTTTCTAATCAATCATGCATACAGGAATCAACTTCTTTAGCTGAGGTATTCATGGCAGAGGCAACCGAGGGAGTGGTAATTGGAACAGAGGCCCAAGAAGGCCAAGATTTTCCATACACTTTGTTGTTGACTCGCAAGAGCTAGGCCAGTTGTTTCAAGCCAAAATTTTCAATTGGATTGGGCACCGGGTGGTCCAACCTAGGTCTAAAAGGCCTCCCTTCCAAGCTCCACAAGCCCCTATTATTTACGTGCCCCCTCATGTCTCATTGCAACCCGAGGTTCCTGAAAATGACAGATGGCAAGAGATTGTCCACCCGACAGTCTCCCAATATTGTGGATGGCCCAATTTGTCCTTACCTTCTCCCCCACATATTAACCATATTTCCCAAGCCGCACCTTTCCACTCACCAGTTCATTCCTCTCATGCTAGCAAAAGGTTGAAAACTGAGGCCCACCATTCCCTTGAAAAAGGAAAATCCATTGTTGCCCCTTCCTCACCCTCCAATGGTTCTGATAAATTTATGTCTTCCTAGATGCATGTCAGGGATGATTGTTATCACGTGATCATCGAGATTAGGCCTAAAGGCTCAGTGTAGCCAAAGGAAAATTCAAAAAAATCGAAGGGTGACAGCAGCAATCAAGAAAAGATTTCATCTCAGAGTGGGAAATATGGTTTTTGATTTTTTATGTTATTTATTGTTGATGACAGTTGACTTCAGAAGTTTTGGACAACATGTTTTCTTTGGATATATGAGTAATATATATTTTTGAAAATAATTTCAATTATCAATGAGCTAAATTGTCAAATGTTAATATGATGATGGGAGTCACAATGAGGGGTGTTTTTCTTAATTAACTAGTTATGTTATGATTGTTAAGAAGTTAAAGGGAGTCACAAGGGGTCCCGCCTACTAGTTATTATTTATTTATAACCCTTATTATGATTATTACTTTTCCCCCTAACAAAAACATTGGTTGAGTCTTTAGTTAACTTAACTAATGAGGTATTTCAACTACTTCAACCAATTCAAATTTTCTTAAAGGAAAAAGGAAAGGGAGGAACAAGAGGAGGATAGAAGGAGAAGCATACTAAGGTTTTCTCTTTGAGTTTATGTTGAGATAGTTCAGTTTTCATTCATTCCTTAATTTATCACAAGCCTAATTCTTTTTTATGATAGCAGGTTCTTATTGTAGACAACAACATTCAGGGATGAATTACATCATTCAGACACTTGTTTTTCAGATGTGTTGATCTATCTTTGATAATGTGTGTAGACTTGTATGTTTGTGAATTATTTTTCATTACTGACAAAGGCTATTGTGCAGAGATGAGTGGGAAGAAATATGTGGCAAGTTGATCCAACTTTTAGAGTTCGGTTTTGATTTTCTGTTAGAGGTCCTTTTGCATGTTCCATCGGGGATGTCTAAGGTTGACTTTGGTCTGAAATTTCTGTATGATATTTTGTAAAGAGAATGATTCTTTGGTGAATTGGAATGAAATAAAGGATTTATTTATGTCTCACCTATCTTGATTATCATCTTGGTGTCTTACTTATGTCTTTACACTTGTTTTCAGAAACTAGTATATTCATAAATTCATATTAAAATGAATTTTCCAACAATCTTTTATTTGTGAAAAAGACTAGCCTAAGAACTTGTAATTGATACTTGTGAGATAGGATTTTATTTTTGATGGCTATAAACCTAGGGTGACATTCCCGTCTATTTTTCTTTAGCCAAGAAGAATCTAAAAATGCTTGAGTAGGATCATTTCATATCTTTTCCTCAACATTTATTTGGCGACCATACTGGGGAGATCTTCAATATCTCTCTCGTTAATTTTCATACTCGATTTTCATCAATACATCTATTTTTCTGATATTGATTCCTTGACTATTTTATTTCCTAATGATTGTTCCTGTTGCAAGGGAGCCCAATATTGATCCCAGTCTTCAAGATCAGACCAACATTACTTCGAACCTGTTTAATACCATTTTAGACACTGCCAATACCCATGATGAGCTTAATCATTCATGGGAAGCAATTGAATGAGATATTATCACTCGAGAATGATTGGAAGCTAGAGGTAGACAGCCTAGAAATCAGCAATAACCTTCTTGTTTCTTCATTTTTGGCCTTTCTTTCATGTCCTTAGACTCTCGTGTTTCTAGAAGAAGAAGAGTCTTATCACCTTAAATTAATCCTATTGCTGAAATAGGAATAAGGAACGTTGTGTTATCTACCCAACGAAGTGCTCTAAGGAGAAATTTGTCCGAGTCATCCAGTTTGTCTTTCTTTCTCTCATCTATCATCCACAACATGGCATCTAATGGTGGCTTCGGTGGCACTGGAAGTGCTTCATCTTCTCAATATTCATCTTCGTCAGTAATTGGTAGCTTATACAACCACCATATTCTTGTCCAATCTACCACAAATCATGCCAAAGTCATTAAAAAGTATGGACTTTTTCAGTTTGAAGAAGACACCACAACCACATCATGGCATGCATCCTCTCCTCTTAAATTATCACTTGCTACTCGTCCACTTCCTAAATTCAAAGAACATCTTCCCAAGTTTTCATGAAATAACATTGTTACTACAAACGAACACTCGGTGGCATTTTCTAATGCTTTTCATAACATAGGAGCCAATGAAAATGATACTTGCATGCGCTTATTCGTGAATTCCTTGGAAGGAAAGGCCACAACCGATTTCTTTGACCTTCCTCCTAAGATTCTGTCTACTTGGGAGAAGTTAATATATTGGTTCAGATCCACTTACAGGAAATCTAAAATCCCAGCCGAGAAGTTACGGGAATACAATAACATCACCTATAAGGATGGTGAGATCATCAAGTCCTTCAACTTGCATTTCACAAAGTTATACAACCAAATCCTTGAACTCATTCAACCTAAGAACTAAGCCGCTTTCATGCATTACTACAATGCATTACCTTCCCCCTACCATCATAGGCTTGAGGAAAAAACCATTTATGACACCAACCTCCCCCTTCCTCTCTCTCCTTCGGGGCTGGCTCAACCTCCCAGTCTAGGCTCATTCAAATCATCGAACCGACTAGTTCATACAGCTCCTAATGGAACCGATTTCAACTTGACATAGGCCCTCCTATTCTCTCGGTGCCAGTTCTGTGAAGCATGTGGACCTGATCCTTAGCATCCTTAAATTATTAATTCCTTGTTGCTAGCTCCCCATGCTAGACTTCCTCCTTGATGTGACCATGGACTGTGACTATGGGCCAACTCCCTTCATGATCTCAGGCTTTGGGAATTCCGAATCGGTGAATTCTTTGGGACCAGATCTATGGTACTCGTACTCCTCAGGATCAATGACTGTGATCAATTCATGAGCTTGGACTTCATGAGTCCTCTCTCTTCCGACTCTGCTTCTCCTGACTTGTGTATCAATGAAGTGTTGATATCTCACCATGCATCCTATCTCGATGGATGAATAGGATTGTTTCGCTTCCTTGTTCTTTGGGTATCCTCTTCTTCACTTTTATCTGAAGGGTTCTTCCTCTGAAATGTGTGGATATCTTCCACGTCTCCTTCCTGATCCAACAGTCTATATTCGAAACCACCCTTCGCAACTTCGTGAAGATATTTTTTTTCTCACGAAAAACCTTCTGAAGTTCTCACTCCCGAACCTCTCGATCTCCTGCCACCTGTCTCCTCCGACGATGGATGATTTCACTGCCTTCGGGACTTCGACAAGTCCTCGACTCTTCTGCACACTTAGCGCAATTCACATTTTGAGGCTTAGGTTGTTCTCAAACTCCTTTATGCACAGACTCTTCTGCGACTTTTCTCAGCTTGAAAACCTCCAAGGTTCCAAATTCCTTTCGGCTTCCTTCAGTGGACTTATTCTTTCCCTTCTGGTGACTTCTCTCTCTGCTTCTTGATCTTTTAAGGTGAGCTGACCAAACCTTAGGTCCACTCCTTGCGCTTGGCTCAATTCTTCAATGGATTCTCCCTTATTCTTATGGAAAGGTTTAAGGAATCTCCTTTCCTTTGTCTATGCACTCTTGCAAAGCCTTCCTTCCTCAGAATGCTCAACAATTCTGGGATTCTCTAACACCTCCAACCGTGTTTCTCCTGTGCATGCTCACACTAGCTCTATGCCCTTTTGGTAGATTTTTTTAGAGTATTCAGTAACTCTAAGTTGTGATTTCTCCCACACAGTCTTTCCTTCCAAGGTACTTAACCACCTTGAAACTTCTCCCTGAGTCTGTGAATTATCCTGGTGTTCCCTCCTAGAAATATCTCTTCTAACTCCACTAAGTTTAGACATGTACTCCTTGCGTAAGATTACATAGTTTCCACCCTCTATCACACACTCCTTGCACTTAGCCTAGAGAACCAGACTTAACTCAACACACTCGTGAATAGAAAATATTATCTCCATCCCTACTGACAATTTCTAACATTCATCTACAATTCACAAACATGTAAATGACATTCATAACACAACATCCATTACACAGAAATGTAGAACAGGAAAAAATGTCATTTTCTATTAATGGTGGTATGTCCAATTACAATGGTGGAGTCCGAGATACAACCAAGTCTTGGCTCTCATCAACCCTCCTACTAGGCCTACTATAATTTTTCATCAAACTCAGCAGCCTCTACCAAGAATACGATACAAAGATTTATACAAGAGGGGCTCAATGAGCTTCCCTCGCAAGATAAACTAAGTGGTGTCAAATCACCATTCAAAATTCCTATCGAAAGGGAAAATTACAATGATGGCAATCTGCTCCAAATTGGATGCAGATCCATTTTGTCTTCAACCACTTAATGACGACCTTATCTCCATCTTGTGCAAAATAACACTTTTTCTCCTCCAACTTTTCTTCATTAAATGCCTGGATCTCACCTTGGATTCTCGAGGAAAAATGAGAGGGTGACACCTCTCCTTCCTTAAATGAACATCATGCGTAAAATATGACTGGCGTGTGTTGAGGCGGAGCGATGCTCCTGCATCATACACCATGGCTATGAAAATTATGAGCTCCTTCTCATGAGCTTACCAGCGTGGTTGAAATCCTCTTGGATCCCAAAATTTCTCTTGGAGCTGTCTCTCGGCTCCTCTACTTCACTTCTTCTACTCCTGCATCATCCTTGCTACTCATGCATGTTTCCTGTTGCTCAAGTTCCTCTTGCTGACCAATTCCTATGTCAACTCCAACATCATCTTCCTTATCTCCTTGATCACTTCATCCAGCTGCTCCATTGGCTAGCTCTTCTGTTGCAAAGTAGCTCGTTTCACTTATCCCTTGCCTCTGGGTAAATCACATTGATTCCCCAAGTTATCCTTTCCATCTTTCATGGTATTAACTTTCCACTCTGCTGCAAATTCCACTTATGTAGTCTTCTCATCATTGAGTTGCTGCTCAACCTTTCCTCCTGACATATTGACCGCTGTCAGTTCCTTGGCTGGTTCCTTTCCAGCTTCCACCAGTTGTTCCTCATGTTGGTGTGTTTCCTATAGCATGGCTATCTCCTGGAAGCCACCTTCTGGTTCTGGATTGTCCAACCAATCCTCCAGTGCCTTCAACTCCAATTCCCACTGAGTGATTAACTCAATTGGGCATTCTCCTTCGATTGGGACAAACTTCAGTATATGCTCCTTCTCTTCCATGACAGTCTCAACTTGCTACCTTCTTGTTGCATCTGAAACTTCTGTGCTAGCCTTTTCTTGGATGCTTGGTAGAAATATATCGACTCCTCCAATGATTAGAATACTCCCCTGACCCTTCTCTTTGATGGAAAAAGTTTGCAAATTCTCATCATCTTCATTCACGTGGCTCATAGTTCTGCGTGAATCTCCATCTGAGTGAGGTCTCTCTCCTACCTCCTCTTTAACTATCAATGAACTCTCAGCTGAGCTCGTCTCCTCTCCCCTACCCACCTGGCAATCTGGGATGTCTCCTCTTCCCACCTGACATTTTACGAGATCCAATGATCCCTTTTCATTTCCCACATGGAAATCTAGGAGACCCTTACCATATCTCTTTCCCTTATGACTGAGGGATTCATCCTACCTTATCCACCTCTTTAACACCTGTTGCTTCCTTTTGGTCAACAAATTTTGAACATGCCACTTATTTATTCTCTTCAAAGGCCATTCGTACCTCCAACATGCCTTTGACTCCTGCTGCATATTGAATGCTATCTTCTCCATCTAGTCTCAAATTTCACTGAGCTCCTTGTCTATATCTGCTTTTCTCTTCTACCAGAATACTCTCCCTTGACCATTCTCATGACTTCCAATGACCATATTTCTTCACCTGTAGCCCACTTGGTTGTTTAAAATCTATTTCACCCCTTGCAACTACTTCAACATAGCATAGCACTTTGTCTCCCCTGCTTACATAAATAAATCATGCATTAGATCTCTCCTTCAACTACGTCCATGGACTTCAGTAGCCATTTCCACCTTCTACCTTCCCTCCTAGAAATTATGTTTTTTCTCTCTGCAACTGAGAGCATCTTCAACTTCTCCTTTGCCTGAAATATATAGGTGAAAACTTGTTCTGATACCACTTGATGCCAACCTACCCCTTCCTCTCTCTCCTTTGGGGTTGGCTTGACCTCCCAGTCTAGGATCATTCAAATAATTGAATTGCCTAGTTCATCCGGCTCCTGATGGAACTGATTTCAACTTGACACAGACCCTCCTATTTTGTCAATGCCAATTCTGTGACACCTGTGGACCTGCTCCTTAGTGTCCTTCAATTATTAACGCCTCGTTTCTATCTCCCCATGCTAGAATTCCTCCTTGATGTGACCATAGACTATGATTGTGGGGAAACTCCCTTCGCGATCTCGGGCTTCGGGACTTTCACGAGATATCTTTTCTCCTCTCCTCATTTTCTGAATCGGTGAATTCTTTGGGGCCAGATCTACGGTCCTCATTCTCCTCGCGATCAATGGATATGATCAATTCGGGAGCTCAAACTTCACGGTTACTCTCTCTTCTAACTCTACTTCTCCTATTTTGCGTATCAGCAAAGTGTTGATCTCTCACCACATGTCCTATCTCGATGGATCACTAGGATTGTTCTGCTCCCTAGCTGTTCGAGTATCCTCTTCTTCACTTTTCTCCGAAGGGTTCTTCCTCCAAAATGTGTAGATCTTTGCCACATCTCCTTCCCAATCCAACAGTCTACATTCGAAACTGCCCTTCACGACTTCACGAAGATCTTTGTTTTCTCATGAAAAACCTTCTAAAGTTCTCACTCCCGAACCTCTCGATCTCTTGCCACCTGTCTCCTCTAACGATGGATGATTTCACTATCTTCAGGACTTCGGCAAGTCCTCGAATCCTCTACACACTTAGTGCAATTCAAATTTCAAGGCTTAGTCTGTTCTCAAACTCCTTTCTTCACTCCTTGTAGAGTTCTACGCAAACTCTTTTGTGACTTTGCTCGGCTCGAAAACCTCCAAGGTTCCCAATTCCTTTTGCATCCTTCAGTGGACTTCTTCTTTCCCTTCTGGCGACTTCTCGATCTGCTTCTTGAGATTATAAGGTGAAATTACCACACCTTAGGTGCACTCTTTGTTCTTGGCTCAATTATTCGATGACTTCTCCCTTAGCCTTATGGAAAGGTTTAAGGCATCTCCTTTCCTTTGTCGACACACTCTTGCAAATCCTTCCTTCCTCAAAATGTTCAACAATTATGGGATTCTCCAACACCTCCAACCATGTTTCTCCTGTGCATGCTCACACTAGCTTGATGCCCTCCCGACAGAGTGTTTTAGAGTGTTCAATAACTCTGATTTGTGCTTTCTCCCACAAAGTATTTCCTTCCAAGGTACTTAACCACCTTGAAATTTCTCCCCGAGTCTATGAATTATCCTGGTGTGCACTCTTGAAAATATCTCTTTTGACTCCACTGATTTTAGACACACACTCCTTGCGTTGGATTACAGAGTGTCCACCCTCTATCGCGCACTCTTTGCACTTATCCTAGAGAACCAAAATTAACTCAACACACTCGTGGATAGAAAACAATATCTCCATCCTTGCAGATGATTTCTAACATTCATCTACAATTCACAAACATGTAAATGACATTCATAACACAACATCCATTACACATAAATGTAGAACAAGAAAAACTGTCATTTTCTATTAATGGTGGAATGTCCAATTACAATGGTGGATTCTGAGCTACAACCGAGTCTCAGCTCTCATCAACCCTCCTACTTGGCCTGCTATAATTTTTCATCAAACTCTATAGCCTCTACTGGGAATACAATACAAACATTTATACAAGAGGGGCTCAACAAGCTTCCCTCGCAAGCTAAACTAAGTGGTGTCAAATCACCATTCAAAATGCCTATCGAAAGGGAAAATTACAATGATGGAAATCTACTCCGAATCATATGCAAACCCATTTTGTCATCATCAACCACTTAATGGAGACCTTATCTCTAGCTTGTGCGAAAGAACACTTTTTCTCTTCCAGCTTGTCTTCATTAAATTTCTGGATCTCTCCTTGGATTCTCGAGGAAAAATGAGAGGGTGACACCTCTCCTTCCTTAAATGCACATCATGCATAAAATCTGACTAGAAGATGCTGAGGTGGAGAAATTCTCCTCCATCAATTGATAATCTAGGTTCCACTCTGCATACTTTCTCAGAGTATGAAGAACATCTTGAAAGAACAGGTCTTCCCTAGGGAGAATCAGTTAAACAAACGAACATGCACACCCTCTTACAACTAGTACAAGATATGAAAAATCATATGATAGTGTTCGAGCGAAAGGCAACTGTCTCCCCTCTCACCCATGGAGATTCATCCTCTTCTACACCCCCCTTTAGAAATCTGGTTGAAAATAATTTTCAGCCTAAGGCTATCTTTCCTCGAAGTTGGTGTAACTTCTGCGAGGAACGCCACGAGGAAACCACATGTGAGGTAAATAAGAGTTCCATAGATAAGATCTTTGGTAAGAGACCAGAATCTACTATCATTGTCCTAGATTTTTCAGAGCCTGAAGATGTCATGGTCATCAATACTAGGAACAAAGCCTATGCTCCCAAGGGAAAATTTGATCCTCCCCTCATTTCTTCTAGCCCGAGATCATCCTCAACCACTGCTACTGTTCAGGTTCCTAAGGTTCCTAAGAGTCAAGGAGTTACTTACCCTCTCCCCTCTTCCAAGTGCAATATCTTAAATCAATTCACCAACATAAAGCAGATGCAACCCTTCTAGACATGGTTGTCATCCCTAAACAACAGATGCATCTGAAACAATTCATGGAAGGAAAATATTTTGTTGTAGCCAATATTTATGAAGAGGTAAATGAAGAGGATTCATCTATGAATAAAGTAGGTGTACATAACTTTAGGTACCCTGTAAAAAAATCCCCCTTTTTATATTTTTGTAAAAATTATGGATAAGATTGCCCATTGTTGCCTCATTGATGGCGGTTCGGGCCCAAGTGTGATGTCGAAGATTATTATGGAAGAGCTAGGCTTGTCTTGTACAAATGAAAACACCAGGAGCATGCTCTCCTATAATAGTCTACAACAAACAACCATAGGTGATGTTGGAGCCGCCCTTGTTTTTTAGCCCGTCACAAATTTCATTCTCAATGCTTGAAATCTAAAGATGGTTTTCATTTTTCCCTCTGAGATATTGAGATCTCTGAAACTTTATCACGCGATCAGTGATGATTATTACACTCTCGAAATGAGTCCTACCTTTCGTAAAAATGCTTCCTCTTTTGTTCTACTTTGGGATCTCGTAGGTCGGATACTATAAGCCATGTAGTTCACACGTCCTGAGCCACGAAAAAGCGAAATCATTTTAATTTTTTACTCAAGACAGTAATGAGGGTAAAGTTTTCCCTAACCCATGATTTAGCGTTGTCGGGGTTTCACACCTCGGCGTTCGTCAAACCTGAAATTTTATTGTCATAGCCCTGATAGATGAGAACACGAGGTCCTTATTTGAATAACCCATGTCAAGGTTAAAGGAAAAAGCTAACCGTGGTAAAAGATTCTCTCGACGTTTCGCCACTTGGCATTTTCTTTTTCAAAAGTTACACCGTCTAAATCCCGACTCGCGAGATCACGATACGGATATGAACGTAATTAATTAATCACTTAATCCAATATTATTTTCCATTTTAATTAAGTCATGTTATCGCGATTTCGCGGTTTCGTGGCTCGGTATGTAAACCTCCCATAAACTTATCTTCGAAGCTTCGAGTCACGATATGGCGAATATAATAATTATGAAATAATTAAAACCCAAATCAAGATTACCTTTTGATTAACCAAAATCAATCATCGCAGTCTCGGGTGTTAGAGGTTCAAAATGTTTAAGTAAAATCCCCAATATAACGAGTACCGAAACATTGTTAACAGTGGTAAAACCAGATTAATTAAGCTAAATCAATGAATATCCCACGCTTTGATGTATGCACGATTTACAAGGTAGCCTTTTTCCTTCATACACCAACTGACGCTTTAAACCGCCAAAATTTATGACATTAATGAGGAAATAGGGTAAATCGACGAATATAAGATCGAAATTTTATGGCAAAATTTATTTCCAAAGATGATTTGACAGAATTGTTCTTAAAGGTACCGAGTTTTTTGAATATATATAAGAGCTATGGTTCATTGTGACAAATGCATTTTCATATCACGCAGAGCACATTATCTCTGAGTAGCTGACTTCTGTATGTATACGCATTTCTATCGCAGAAGAGCCAAAACACAATCTCCAGCCATTGCTCCATGAAAAACATCAAAGGCAAATGTTGAGGTTTCGGGACAAGGCTCAGACAATGTCTCTGATACTTCACCCTGAAGTATCAACTCGGTCCCGAATTGGTCATATGTTTCAGATATTCTGCAAGCAGAATTGGTGGATTATTCCAACGACTCCAGCGACAACAAAAAAGATGATATAACCACCAATTACAAAATAGTCGTCCAATCCAGAATGCAAAGAGTAGCAGCCATGCCGCGGTTGCTTCCATATTATGATATGGTCCAATGGGCATTGGACCATGTGGACATACCGACCAGAACTATCATGAACGAGAAGAGAGTCACCATCGAGACTTTCAGGCTGGAGCATCTGCAAACCATGTATAAGATGCCCACGACGTCCGACTACACATATGGTGTTGAGTTCTTGGACAAGTTCAAGGAGAAGGAACGCATATAGTATGATAAAACCATGTCCAGTTTGATAAAGGATTGGGTTTCAAACACCGTGAAGTTTAGAGATGATACCCACGACATATATTCAATCGCTTCATTAGAACCGCAGTACAAATATGTGGCCATGATGACATGCCAGTTATATGGGAAAGAGGAAACCTCACATTTTTTCCTTTCGTGGGTGCCTTTAATGTTTCATGTCGCTGAAGGCAGCTCCTTTGACTAGGCAAATATGCTTTCTGATAGCTTGACCAGTCGGGTCACAGAGTATCGGGCGCAGAAAGAGAATGGGAAGGCGTCTTCATTCTTCATGTCTGCATAAATTATGGACACAATTTGTTCTATGACACCATTTCCATTAATGAGTTGGAGTTGGACTCCGGCCGAAGACGAACCCATACATGTATATCATGCAAAATTATGGGAAAACAAAGCAGAAAATTTTGCATATGAAATCTTTAATTGGGTGATGGTTCCCCTGCATGTCGCCATTTTTGGTCACCCGCCACCCCGGATCTCGAACAACATAGTAACTAATATGAGCACCATAGCAGACTGGTATGTGGAAGCATAATTTTTTTACCTCAGAGTTTATGGGGCTTTTGTTCCCCCTCATGCACTGCCATTGTTCATTCCCGACAAGTTGACTTGTCCTGAGGTTGCCAGGCAGACAGTAGTCGGTGGTGTAAGCAAAGAGCTTAAAGGATATTCAAAGAAGGTATGGCCACCTTTTCCTATTCATTTGAATTCTTATTCTTTATTAGATTTTGGGCATGCCAAAGCCGAGGTGGTAGCTCTGGAAGACCTGAATTTGGTCTCCATCGAATACAAGAAGCATGATCCACAGAGGGTTGTGAGCAATCGTTTGGCCAATTACAGGCTCAAGAGATTTGAGCATGAGAATTCACCCTCGGATGATATTTTTCGAGGAGCAAGGTCTTATGCTGAGATTCTTGCTTGGATACAAACCTTGGCACCCGAGGAAAGAGCCGATGTTCTTAAGTTTTAGGAACATCGATGTAGCTGTATTCCCACGGTATTGTGAGGCGAAGGTCCGGGTACTTCAGAGGTGAAACAGAAGGATGCCGAAGGCTCTAAGGATGCGACTCTAGATCAAGAAAACACCAGTACGAGGGGAAGAAAATGAAGAGTCCTGAAGCAGAGATAAAAACTCCAGACCCGCTGAAGAAGTAGAGTTTGGAAGCAGAGATAAAGACTCCAGACCCGCCGAAGAAGTAGAGTCTGGTCGCTACTCTGGAAAAATAAGTGAAGTAGATTGGAGAACCTATCACATCAGTTACCCCCTTGCAGTTGACGTAGGGAAATATCGATGTAGGATGGATATTAAATAAAGAGCTGAGGCCCATAAGGGTAGAAGAACTCCCTCCGAATGAGTTTTTCTTCGATAAGAAGAGAAAGGCAGTAGTGAAAAGGGAATTCTATCAAGAAGGAGAGTCAACTGCCAAGAAATATAAAGTTATAACTGATGGTAAGGACAAGAAAAATGAGCAATTCACTACTGAAATAATAGGGACACTAGGAGCATATGCCTCGACGAATAAATTCTTAGTCGGACTCTTAAAGAACCAACTTAAAAGAAAAAATCACCTAATTAGGACTCTTGAAGCTAGACTGGCCACAAGAACAGAGACTGCTAAAGACCAGGCGAGTGTGGGAATAGAGCAGGCCAGGTTGGCCGATAAAAATGAGATAGAGATGCTCAAAACTAAGCTCGAGCAAGCACAACTGGTGGTCGGGGATGGTCGAATACAAGCGAGCCAGTAGAGGGATTTGATCGAACAACTACAGGCTAGGGTGGAGACCGTCGAGAACAAAATGATAAACATCGGGGTGTTCAAATCCCAGGCGATCGAGATTCGGAGCAGAGTCTCTGCGGCATAGTGAAATCTACTCGCCAAGGTAGAAGCGATCCGGGACAACTGTTTGCTGGTCAATCAGGTTTCCGAGAACTTATCTGCCAGAGAAAGGGATGCCGGAGCAGCTCGGGTCGCCTTCCAAGAGGCTATGATAGCCACAAACAACAGGGTTTTGGCAGGTACTCCTAGGTTCACCATTTCAGAGCAAACCAGAGGAAACATTCTATTAAAGGAATGGGAGCATAACATCGCCGAAGGAAAGTAGCAAGCCAAAAAGATAACCACTTCCTTAGAGGAGGCCTTTAGTTCTATAGATGGTGATTTTCTAGGCATTGACAACAGAGGTAATGTCGAGACGTTGATACAAATGAATGTGGAAAATATCTCGCTTGATCTGAAGGAAAAAGAAGAAAGATATTCAGCCAATATTTCTCAGATGACTGTGGTGGACATAGCCCAAGTAGATAAATGCATGATTAAACCCAGTGCACAATTATGCACCATTGATATCATAGATGGATAGATGGAAGATAGGCTACAACAGTTAGCCCAATAATGTTACTTCTTTGAAGCCAGCTGTCAAGAAGAACCGTCGCGACTAATATCTCAACTGGTTGAAAGGCGCGTCGCCTATACCAAGCCCGCACAAGGGAAAATGACTGGCACCAAGTGAAGACAGAGAAGAAGAAATGTAGCGATTTCTCTCCTCCCTGTCATAACCGGAATTTTGTGACTATTGAGATTCTATCTTATTTGTAAAATTTGTATAAATATACCACAAAAAGAAATAAACAAGGCTAGACCTTTTTGTGTCGATTGCAATAGATTTTTTTACATTTGAGAGTTAATACAAAGAAAATCTGAAGATTCTCAATCCTGTCACGACTGTGTTACAAGTTTGTTTTCTTGTATCTCATATTTCGTTTCATTTCATATTCCTAACTGATGTGCTTCGTTATAATTTAGTACGACCACTACTATAGCGAATGAATTTTGGTTTTCTGTAATTGTTTACTATTTTTCCTCTGTACCAGCTCTCAGCGGGTGTAAGACCAGTCTACACTTTCAAAATTCTACACATGTTCTCTGCTACATCGGTTATTTCCTTACAGTTTTCTTCTTCTGTTTATATGTGAGATTCTCCCTTGATAGGAGCCTTACACCATAGACAACTAAATGTTTTTCTCCCACCTCATACCTTTTATTAAAATATAACACAGTTATGGGAAAGAACCTTTGATTTGCATCCCTATTTTATTCCTGAAACCGTAAATTCTCGTTCATACGACCAAATTGAGACAACACTTAATCTCTCTCTAAAGTTTTTCCTACTTTTACTATTCCTCCATAACTTTCCCTGTACCAACACAGCCTAATATTGAACCCGGATTATCGAATCAAACACACATCGCCTTAAACCTTTTTGACACTATTCTTAAAACAACCACTACCCGGGTCGAACTCGAACGTTCATGGGTAGCCATTGAACAAGATATAACTATCCACAAACAGTTGGAAGCTAGACAATGCCAACGTAGAAATCTTCCTTAGTTTCCTTTTCCGAAGGTTGACGTTTCTCCCTTCTCACCTTTTACTCACTTTTGGATGCCTAGACACTGTACTTCTAAGCCTTAAGTACAGACTCTGGAACAACATCCTTCTGGCACCGTTGCCGGGGACTGAAGTTACGAAATCTTTTTCCCTGGGAAAATGACATTTGTTTTTTGTTGAAAGTGTTACCCTTTGATAGTGAACAAAGAGTACACACATTTTAAGGCTTCATAATCTTTCACTTGGAGACTCCACAAATAATAAACTGGCATCTGGTCGAAGGAATACCAAACAAAATCCGGATGGTAAGAAGATTACGCCCATTACCGATCCCGAAAAGATTCTAAAGGCGAGAGGCTCTCTTAAGCCAACCACTGTAGTTTACAAACTTAAAACCCCACCACTGAAGACTAAGAGTTCTTCTAAACCCTCAACTTCACTCAGTCCTCTCTTTGATACTAAAGTTTCAACGCCAAACTACTCCGAAGTTAGGAGTTGGATTCATCCGACTATTCCCTTAGTACACAAAGGAAAGGGACCTCTTGATAGTTCATCGGCAGTTGACATACCATCTTTCCTTCAGTTGAATTTCCCGACTTCACCAAATTCTGAAGAGTGTGTTACACACTCGGTTCCCACACCCGTCGGTTCTCCTGATTTCGTCTCTTGCAAATCCGAGGAACCGATTCCTCGCGTCCCTTATCTTTCCTTGTCGGATTTTCCTCTTCGTGAAGAGAACAAAGAGTCACTTTTAATTTTCCAAAATCCCCTTTATAACTTTCCGCAAATAACGATGGCAGCCACTGGAGGAGGAGGTGGAGGGTTTATAGGAGGAGGTGGAGGGTTTATCGGAGGAGGAGGAGGAGGAGGAGCCCCTCTATGAGGAGATAGAGGCCAAGGGCTTGCTCCCCCTCCCAGAGTGTTTGCGAAATTTGTAGCCATATATGATCCCTTAGTATTTCCCGTCCCTCTACATGACCTTCCCGAAAATTACATAAAAAATTTACCAAAATTTACCGGGGAAGGGGATCTGACCGCGACAGAACATATTAATTTCTTTGATCAATTCACTGACATTCTAGGTATCAAACATGAGGACGTATATTCAAAACTTCTTGTCCAAACCTTTGAAGGCCGGGTCTGAACTTGGTTTCGGAGCCTACCTACAACTTCTATCTTATCTTATGACGCTTTGGAAGATGCTTTCATCAGACAATGGGGTGAGAGAAAAGACCATCTATATTATTTAACCGAATTTGGGTCTTTAAGGAAAACGAACTCAGAAACAGTCATGGAAGTTATTCATAGATTCAACAAACTATATAATAAAATCCCAGCCGAGGTTAAACCGTCCCAACCTGCGGCTAAAGTAACTTTCGCCGGACCTTTCGAACCGAATTTTGCACTCCTTTTGCGAGAAAGAAGGGGAGCCACCCTAAACCGAATGCAGGACGATGCAGTAGAAATAGAGTCTAATATGATGGCTTCGGGTAAGCTTAAAGCTAAACTAGAAACTGGAAACCGAGAGATCAAACGCTTTAGAGAACCAATAGGTCCTTCAGGGTATAATAGATCCGCAGACGATAGGGTGGACGATATGGCCAGAGTAATTAAAGAAATGTCAAATAAAATATCCAGAATGGAGCTCGAACAGGCCAAAGATGACTCTTTCCCCAAAAAGGATTTCAAGAGGAACCCCAACCCCCCGAACCAGCAAAGACAAATAAAAAATGAAGATAAAAAAATACAAGCTCCCTTAAATAATGAAAATTTCATAGGAGCGAACGATTTTCAAGACTTCGGAGATTCGGATAATGATGTCACGAACTTCGGTGATGACTGCACTCAACCATATCTGACTCGAGGAGACTATGAAAAATCTCTAAAAATTCCACAACCATCGAATAAGGGTGAAGAAGGTGATCACACTGATCTCTGTGAATCTCAACCAGAAACTGAGATGATAATGGATGAGTTTCAACCGAAGTACAACTTAAGATCTAAGATTAATCCCACCTCAACTAATCAACCCAATAAAATCCTCCAAAGAGGTCAAGCTTATGAGCCTCCTTCGGAAGAGACCTTATTACCCAACAACAAAACTAAAGTAGTAAGCACACAAGAGTCCAAAGTGGAAAAAGTTGAAACCCAAACACAAGGAACCGAACCAGTAAATAAAGTTACGTCTTCAACCAGGACCATGAGTGATAAAGCGGTCTAGACAAATAAGTCGGAAAGGAAGGATTCAGAAGTCTCAACCAAAGAAACAAACAAGGTGAGCAGAGCTTTCAGTTTTGAAAATGAGATAAATAAAATTAAGATACCAATCCCTTTGGTAGAATTAGCAAAAAACCCCGTTTATCAGAAGCAGATTACCAAAGCGATGGGTGTCTCCAAGCTAGAAAGCTAGTCTGATGTTTTAAACCTGGAAGATGACAAACCTAACATCACTTTTGGTCCCCATTTTGAAGGGGCCAAAGACACCATTGCTCCCTTTTATATCACTCTGAATGTGTATGATCAATTTCTACATAATTGCATGTTAGACTCCGGAGCCTCCCATAACATTATGCCTAAGATTATTATGGACAAGTTGGGTCTCCAGATCACCAGACCTTATGGATATCTGTACTCTTTTGACTCAAGAAGGGTTAAGTGTATGGAGATGATAAAATATATGGTAGTTACCCTGGTGTAGGTCCCGGTTAAGAGTATCCTGATGGATGTGGTTATCGCAGATATTCCCCCTAAGTATGGCTTGTTGTTATCTAGGTCATGGGGAGCCAAGTTGGGGGATTAACTTTAATTGGACATGACGTTTGCCACAATTCCTATGTTCGGTGGTTAGTTAACTCGGTTGTACATAGAAACGAGATTATCATATACCGTGAGTGACCCTCAAAACCCAAACAATTTCCCTATTTACATTGTGGACCAATATTTGGGAAATTGTATCTTGTATTTTGTTGATGGTTTAGATGGTTGTCCGGGGGAAAACGATATAGAGCGAGAAGAGTCAGATTACATGACAGAGTATCTGTGTAACACCGATGTCTAGAAAATGTATTTTGATGGTGCTTCATCTTCTGAAGGGGCGGGTGCAAGAGTGCTTTTAGTGGCTCCTGGAGGTAAGTTCGTTGTTCCTTTTTCCTACCAACTGCAGTGAGATATAGATTACACTAACAACGTATGCGAATATGAAGCATTGGTCTTAGGATTAGAGGCTGCCAAGAAGCTAAATATAAATAATTTAGAGGTATATGGGGATGCAGAGTTAATAGTCAAACAAATAAACCGACAATACCTAGCCAAGCATCCCAGATTAAGAACATACAAAAATTGTTCTTGGGATCTCATGGAAAACTTTTTCTCGTCCGTAAATATCCACTTTATCCCTCGTGTAGAGAATTTACATGCTGATGCATTGGCAAAAGAAGCTTCAACCTTCTCTCCTCCCATGACTTTCAAATTGAAGTATCACATTGAAATCAGATACAAACCCTCTATACTAGACAATATCCGACACTGGAAGGTCTTTGAAGATGACGAACAAATTAAGAAATTTCTTGTAGCAGTGGGTGAATTCTTTGAAACTCATGCAGACAAAGAAAATCAAAATGACCCGATGTAGATCATGCAAGAAGGGGAAGATCCTGAAACCTTCCGAGAAAAAATTGTGGATCATCGTATGCTGGTCCTTAAAAACAATCACATTCTGAAAGGATTGATTCCTTTAGAAATACTTTTTGATCAGAACAACGTACCTGTAAAATCCACTTTACATCCCCAACCAGAAGAAGTGGAGGACTATGATATAGGAACTGAAAAAGAATCCAGGGTGGTAAAAATATCCAAGTTCCTCCCTCCCGAAATGAAAGTTAAGTATAAAGACCTACTCAGATAGTATAAATATGTTTTCGCCTGGTCTTACGATGAGCTAAGAATGTATGACACTTCCATAATTGATCACAAGATACCTTTGAAGCCTGGGGTCAAACCGTTTAGGCAAAAGCTTAGACAGATTAACCCCATTTTGTTACCTGTGATCGAAAAAGAAGTTAAGAAACTTTTAGATGCGAAAATAATCGTACCTCTGAGATACTCGGACTGGGTAGAAAACCTGGTCCCAGTCAGGAAAAAGAGTGGGGAAATCACACTGTGTGTGGATTTCCAAAACTTAAATAAGTTGTCTCTCAAGGAAAATTATCCGCTGCCCAAAATGGACCATGTGTTAGAAAAAGTTGTTGGAGCAAACTGAATGTCTATGATAGATGGGTTCTCTGGTTATAATCAAATCGCCATGAATTAACAAGACAGGGAAAAAACTGCTTTCACCACACCATGGGGTACATTTATGTATGACAAAATGCCTTTTGGTTTGATGAATGCAGGGGCCACATTCTAGCGTGCTATGGACATCGCTTTCATAGGAGAAAGGGACAAGTTCATAGTCATTTACCTCGACGATTTGACAGTTTTCTCTAAAACCGATGAAGAACACTTGATCCATCTTAAACAGACTTTCGAAAAATGCCGCAAGTTTGGTCTATCTTTGAACCCAAAGAAATCACATTTCACTATGCGGGAAGGTAAGCTTTTGGGCCATATCATATCTAGGGATGGAATTAGGATTGATCCTAAGAGGATTGAAGCAATAGATACTATAAATATTCCCATAAATGTAAAAGAGATTCAATATTTCTTAGGAAGAATAATTTTTTTACGAAGGTTTATCCCGAATTTCGCTTAGATCGTAAAATTGATCACAGGTATGTTGAAGAAGGACAGTGGAGTAAATTAGACAATTGAGGCCAGAGCATCATTCACACATATTAAGAAAGTCATAAGAGAGGCACCTGTGTTAGCAAGCCCAGACTATCTGAAAGATTTTCTCATCTTCTCATTTTCCTTTGAACATACTATCACCGCGGTGCTCCTACAAAAGAATGAAGAAGGATTCGAACAACCGATCATGTTTTTTAGCAAGAGCCTTAGAGACACAGAACTGAAGTATGACATAATAGAAAAATAGGTGCACGCAATGGTAAAAGCACTAAAGGCATTCAGAACTTATGTACTACATTCAAAGATAATCGCATACGTGCCTACCAGTTCTGTGAAAGATATATTGGTACAGCCAGACAGTGATGGAAAAAGAGGGCGATGTCTCGCTAAAATCCAAGAATTCGATCTAGAAGTTAAACCGACCAAATTGATAAAAGGGCAAGGCTTGGCCAAACTCTTAGCTGAGTCAAATTTCAGAGCCCTTGATATCAATTGCCTGCAGGAAGGTGACGAAGACACAGACCTAAACGAGCTAGATGAAGAAACAAGTCCAAAGCAGATCGAAGAGAAGTTCTTATCATCGGGCTGGTACAGAGACATAGCATCATACCTACTAACTCTAAAATGCCCAAATGAACTATCACCATCTAAAGCCAGAACTTTAAAACTCCATGCAGTTAAATATTGTATCGCCGAAAATCAGCTATATTGGAAAGACCCACTCGGTTTCCTGTTAGTCTGTTTAGTTGAATCAGAAACTCAGTAGGTTATAGACGAATTTCATGAAGGAGTCTGTGGGGGGCATCACGCATGGAGAGATACAGCTTACAAGATCTTGAGGGCTGGGTACTACTGGCCAAAACTCTTTTCGGACGTCAATGCCAAAGTGCGTGCCTGCAACCCTTGTCAACTATTCGCAGGTAAACAGAAGCTCCCTGCACTGCCTCTAGTTCCAGTCAAGGCTGAAGCCCCATTTCAGCAATGGGGTCTAGACTTCATAGGTGATATTAATCCCCATTCCAATGCTCAACACAAGTGGATCTTAACAGCTACAGATTATTTTACTAAGTGGGTGGAAGCCATTCCAACCAGAAGGGAAACAGACTCAGTGGTAATCAATTTCTTGGAAGACAATATTTTGTCAAGATTCGGTTGTCCCCGAAAGATAGTTACTGACAATTCCCAAGCCTTTAAATCTATGGCTATGATCAGCTTCTATCAAAGGTATAACGTCGTTCTTGGCCATTCCATAGCATATTACCCCCAGAGGAACGGACTGGCCGAGTCATCTAACAAGAGCCTAGTAAATATAATGAAGAAAGTATTGGACGAAAATAAAAGGTCTTGGCATGTACACTTGAAATACACATTGTGGGAAAACCGCATAAGCACTAAAAGGTCTATCGGTGTTTCGCCTTTTCAAATGGTCTATGGGACAGATGTTGTTCTACCTATAAACCTAGCACTACTAGTAATGAAGTTATGGAAAGATCAAAATGAAGAACCCAATATTGTAACTAGGAGAATTAATCAGCTGATTGAGGTCCAACAACATAGAGTCGAAGTTGATGAAAAGATGCAGAAGTACCAATATGACATGAAAGCATTGTTCGACCGCAAAGCAAAGGACAAAGAATTTTTTCCAGGTGATTTAGTGCTAAGATGGGATGCAATAAAGGAGGAAGCAATGAAGCATAGTAAATTCGACCACCTCTGGTATGGACCATTCAGGGTCTCAGCTCCAGAAGGAAAAAATTCTTTCCTACTGGAAAATATAGACGGAGAAGTCCTCAACGCCCCTGTCAATGGGCGGTATCTAAAGCATTACATGACGTAACAGTCGCCATATTCAAAAAAAATAAAAATAAAAATTATTATATATATTTTGTGTACATATATGTATTTTCATTTAAACATTACTTTTTGATTTTCTATTTTTTTCGTTCATAAACTTTCGACACATTTCAGATAAGATTCATATTTGTCTTTTACAGGATTCCGACTGCATACGAAACAAGCAGGAGGAGTAAACTGAAAGTTGGTGTCAGAAATAAATCGGCATAAACAGGGGATACCTAAAGTAATTTCATATTGCGTGAAGAAAGTAAAATGAAAAGGTAAAGATGAGATTTCTCAAAAGACATGTTATAAAGGAATGTTAAAGAAAATCGAGGTAACGCCATTCAAACTGCAATATCAGCTGAACTGATAGATAACAGAGTTGTTTCTTGGTTTGATAATCTATGAAAAAATTAAGACAATTTAAACGATTCACCCAATCTACAAACAGTCAGTCAAAGTAAATTATCCCTAAAAATATCTACAAGAGTCAGTTTTGAATTGTTCAACCTCTATTTTTTCAATCAGTAAATCACTACCTGGCATCCTTTCTATCTTCGGGTTTAACTTTTAAAAAGTCACCATATTTCCATTTCATATACGAAGGGATAAAATTTTTAGTTTCAACCTCGTGAGTTTCAAAACAGATTGTGGAAAGAAAGCAGGTCTTCATAACTACTCGATCCCCTGCTAAGTGAAGGAACGTTTAGAGTGATCCTAACTTTCCTAGGTTTTTCAACGGCATCGGAGGATTGAAGCTTGCTCAAATGGAATTCCCTTAAAAATTTATTTTCCTTTTTCTCCCTAAGAATGAAGATGTTGTGAAGTTCAAGGGAAGGTTGGTACCGAGTAATCAAAGTAAGTTGACATACCTATAATGAAAAATATTACACAGATATCAGCCCTGATACAAACTGATTGCCCCCATCTTCGCGCTCTAAAAAGTAAATTATAAGACAAGTGGTGAAAGGAAATTCATAAATGATTGCCCCCACCTAGTCCAAGAGATGATGAAAGGAAATTCAGAAATGATTTCCCTCGTCTCAGCATTTAAATGCATAAATATATTTCGAAGTGTTGAAAGGAAATTCAGTAAAAGGGGCCAGATAACTTCACCGGGGTACTGAACAGGCTCGATGGTAGTGAAGCACTGTCTGAGATATTTGTAAGGCTATTATACATGAATATCACTCTACTCTGGTAACCAATGCTTTTTAAGACCTGATCCACATCCCAAATTCAGACGAGACTCCCCAATTAAAAACATATAATCTTATTCTTTTGATGCAAGCCGATAGCCGCAAGATCTGTTGGGTCTCCTAGGACTATTTCGATTGTCTTAAAACATACCCGAATTTAGTAGTGGGAAAGGGAAAATTGTGGAAGGGACTACAGCTATGTTTAAAAAGAGTATCTGATTTTGAAAAAGATTTTCAAGGTAAAGAACGAAGTCTCTTTCCCCCTTCGATCCTCTATTCTCGGGAACCTTTTCGCCTGATTGAGCTTTTGACTCCATTTACCCAATATTGGCACGTGGTCTACTGTTCTTCCCACCTCACAGGAAGGCGGGATCCCTAGTTGGAGCCTATGTTGGAGCCGCCCTTGTTTTTTAGCCTCTCACAAATTTCATTCTCAATGCTTGAAATCTAAAGATGGTTTTCATTTTTCCCTCTGAGATATCGAGATCTCTGAAACTTTATCATGTGAGAAGCGATGATTATTATACTCTCGAAACGAGTCCTACCTTTCATAAAAATGATTCCTCTTTTTTTCTACTTCAGGATCTCGTAGGTCGGATACTATAAGCCATGTAGTTCACACGTCTCGAGCCACAAGAAAGAGAAATCGTTTTAATTTTTTACTCAAAACAGTAACGAGGGTAACGTTTTCCCTAACCCATGATTTAGCGTCGTCGGGGTTTCACGCCTCGGTGTTCGCCAAACCCAAAATTTTATTGTCATAGCCCCGATAGCCGAGAACACGAGGTCCTTATTTGAATAAACCATGTCAAGGTTAAAGGCAAAAGCTAACCGTGGTAAACGATTCTCTCAGCGTTTCACCACTCGGCGTTTTATTTTTCAAAAGCTACACCATCTAAATCTCGACTCGTGAGATCACGATACGGATATAAACGTAATTAATTAATCACTTAATCCAAGATTATTTTCCATTTTAATTAAGTCATGTTATCGCAATTTCGCGGTTTCGAGGCTCAGTATGTAAACCTCCCAGAAACTTATCTTCGAAGCTCTGAGTCGCGATATGGCGAATATAATAATTATAAAATTATTTAAAACCCAAATCATGATTACCTTTTGATTAACCAAAATCGATCATCGCAGTCCCGGGTGTTAGAGGTTCAAAATGTTTAAGTAAAATCCCCGATATAACGAGTACCGAAACATTGTTAATAGCGGTAAAACTGGATTAATTAAGCTAAATCAATGAATATCCAGTGCTTTGATGTCTACATAATTTACGAGGTATCCTTTTTCCTTCATACGCCAACTGACGCTTTAAATTTCCAAAATTTATGACATTAATGAGGAAATAGGGTAAATCGACGAATATAAGATCAGATTTTTATGGCAAAATTTATTTCCAAAGATGATTTGACAGAATTTTTCTGAAAGGTATCGAGTTTTTTTAATATATATAAGAGCTATGGTTCATTGTAACAAATGCATTTTCATATCACGCAGAGCAGATTATCTCTGAGCAGCTGACTTCTATATGTATACGCATTTCTATCGCAGAAGAGCCAAAATGCAATCTCCAACCATTGCTCCGTGAAAAACATCAAAGGCGAATGTTGAGGTTTCGGGACAAGGCTCAGACAATGTCTCTGATACTTCACCTCGAAGTATCAACTCGGTCCCGAATTGGTCATAT
Organism: Picea engelmannii; assembly: GCA_009831015.1. Lineage (NCBI taxonomy): Eukaryota > Viridiplantae > Streptophyta > Pinopsida > Pinales > Pinaceae > Picea > Picea engelmannii. The sequence continues at coordinate 67,794 of ML828801.1, forward strand.
GTTTTAGATATTCTGCAAGCAGAATTGGTGGATTATTCTGACAACTCCAGTGACAACAAAAAAGATGATATAACCACCAAGTACAAAATAGTCGTCTAATCTAGAATGCACAGAGTAGCAGCCAGGTCGCGGTTGCTTCCATATTATGATATGGTCTGATGGGCATTGGACCATGTGGACATACCGACCAGAACTATCATGAACGAGCAGAGAGTCACCATCAGGACTTTTAGGCCGGAGCATCTACAAACCATGTATAAGCTGCCCACGATGTCCGACTACACATATGATGCTGAGTTCTTGGACGAGTTCAAGGAGAAGGAATGCGTACAGTATGATAAAACCATGTCCAGTTTGATAAAGGATTGGGTTTCAAACACCGTGAAGTTTAGAGATAATACCCACGACATATATTCAATCGCTTCGTTAGAACCACAGTACAAATATGTGGCCATGATGACATGCCGGTTATATGGGAAAGAGAACACCTCACATTTTTTACTTTCATGGGTGCCTCTAATGTTTCAGGTCACCGAAGGAAGCTCCTTTGACTGGACAAAGATGCTTTCCGATAGCTTGACCAATCGGGTCACAGAGTATCGGGTGCAGAAAGAGAATGGGAAGGCGTCTTCATTCTTCATGTCTGCATACATTATGGATGCAATTTGTTCTATGACACCATTTCCATTAATGAGCTAGAGTTGGAATCCGGCCAAAGAGGAACCCATACATGTATATCATGCAAAATTATGGGAAAACAAAGTGGAAAATTTTGCGTATGAAATCTTTAACTGGGTGATGGTGCCCCTGCATGTCACTATTTTTGGTCACCCGCCACCCCGAATCTCAGACAGCATAGTAACTAATCTGAGCACCATAGTAGACTAGTATGTGGAAGCAGAATTTTTATACCTCAATGTTTTCGGGGCTTCTGTTCCCCCTCATGCGCTTCCATTGTTCATTCCCGACAAGCTGGCTTGTCGCACGGTTGCCAGGCAGATAGTAGTTGGTGGTTTAAGAAAAGAGCTTAAAGGATATTCGAAGAAGGTATGGCCACCTTTTCCTGTTCGTTTGAATTCTTATTCTTTATTATATTTCGAGCATGCCAAAGTCGAGGCGGCAACCCTAGAAGACCTGAATTTGGTCTCCATCGAATACAAGAAGCACAATCCGCAGAGGGCCGTGAGCAATCATTTGACCAATTCCGGGCTCAAGAGATTTGAGCATAAGAATTCACCCTTGGATGACATTTTTCGAGGAGAAAGGTCCTATGCTGAGATTATTGCTCGGATACAAACCTTGGCACCTGAGGAAAGAGCCAATGTTCTAAAGTTTCAGGAACATCGACGTAGTTGTCTTCCTGCGGTATTGCGAGGTGAAGGTCCAGGTACTTCAGAGGCGAAACAGAAGGATGTCGAAGGCTCTAAGGATGCGACTCCAGATCAAGGAAAACACCAGGACGAGGGGAAGCAAATGAAGAGTCCCGAAGCAGAGATAAAAACTCCAGACCCACAGAAGAAGCAGAGTCTGGAAGAAGAGATAAATACTCCAGACCCGCCGAAGAAGCAGAGTCTGGTCGCTACTCCAGGAAAATCAGCGAAGTAGATCAGAGAACCTATCACATCAGTTACCCCCTTGCAGTCGACGCAGGGAAATATCGATGCAGGATGGATATTAAATGAAGAGATGAGGCCCATAAGGGTAGAAGAACTCCCTCCGAATGAGTTTTTCTTCGATAAGAAGAGAAAGGCAGTAGTGAAAAGGGAATTATATCAAGAAGGAGAGTTAACTGCCAAGAAATATAAAGTTATAACTGATGGCAAGGACAAGAAAAATGAGCAATTCACTACTGAAATAATAGGGACACTAGGAGCATATGCCTCAATGAATCAATTCTTAGTCGGACTCTTAAAGAACCAACATAAAAGAAAAAATCGCCTAATTAGGACCCTTGAAGCTAGACTGGCCACAACAATAGAGACCGCTAAAGACCAGGTGAGCATGGGAATAGAGCAGGCCAGTTTGGCCGATAAAAACAGGATAGAGATGCTCAAAACTAAGCTCAAGCAAGCACAACTGGTGGTTTGGGATGGTCGGATACAAGCGAGCCAGTAGAGGGATTTGATCGAATAGCTGCAGGCTAGGGTGGAGACTGTCGAGAATAGAATGATAAACATCAGGGTGTTCAAATCCCAAGCGATCGATATTCAGAGCAGAGTCTCTATGGCACAGCGAAATCTACTCGCCAAGGTAGAAGCGATCCAGGACAACTGTTTGTTGGTCAATCAGGTATCCAAGAACTTATCTTCCAGAGAAAGGGATGTCGGAGCAGCTCGGGTCACCTTCCAGGAGGCTGTGATAGCCATGAACAATAGGGTTTCGGCAGGTACTCCCAGGTTCACCATTTCAGAGCAAACCAGAGGAAACATTCTATTAAAGGAATGGGAGCATAACATCGCCGAAGGAAAGAAACAAGCCAAAAAGATAACCAATTCCTTAGAGGAGGCCTTTAGTTCTATAGACGGTGATATGCTAGGCATTGACAGCAGAGGTAATGCTGAGACGTTGATACAAATGAATGTGGAAAATATCTCGCTTGATCTGAAGGAAAAAGAAGAAAGAGATTTGACTGATATTTGTCAGATGACTGTGGTGGACATAGCCCAAGTAGATAAATGCATGATTAAATCCAGTGTGCAATTATGCACCATCGATATCATAGATGGACAGATGGAAGACAGGCTATAGCAGTTAGCCCGAGAATGTTACTTCTTTGAAGCCAACTGTCCAGCAGAACCGTCGTGGCTAATATCTCAACTGGTTGAAAGGTGTGTCACCTATACTGAGCCCGCGCGAGGACAAATGACTGGAACCAAGTGAAGACAGAGAAGAAGAAATGGAGTGATTGCTCTCCTCCCTGTCATAACCGGAATTTTGTGACTATTGAGATTCTATCTTATTTGTAAAATTTGTATAAATATACCACAGAAAGAAATAAACAAGGTTGGACCTTTTTGTGTTGATTGTAATAACGTTTTTTACATTTGAGAGTTAATACAAAGCAAATCTGAAGATTCTCAATCCCGTCACGACTGTGTTACAAGTTTGTTTTCTTGTATCTCATATTTCGTTTCATTTCATATTCCTAACTGATGTGCTTCATTATAATTTATTACGACCACTACTATAGCGAATGAATTTTGGTTTTCTGTAATTGTTTACTGTTTTTCCTCTGTACCAGCTGTCAGCGGGTGTAAGACCAGTCTACACTTTCAGAATTCTACACATTTTCTCTGCTACATCGGTTATTTCCTTACAGTTTTCTTATTCTGTTTATATGTGAGATTCTCCCTTGATAGGAGCCTTACACCATAGACATCTAAATGTTTTTCTCCCACCTCATACCTTTTATTAAAATATAACACAGTTACGGGAAAGAGCCTTTGATTTGCATCCCTATTTTATTCCTGAAACCGTAAATTCTCATTCATACGACCAAATTGAGACAACACTTAATCTCTCTCTGAAGTTTTTCCTACTTTTACTGTTCCTCCATGACTATCCCTGCACCAACACAGCCTAATATCGAACCCAAATTATCAAATCAAACACACATCGCCTTAAACCTTTTTGACACTATTCTTAAAACAACCACTACCTGGGTCGAACTCGAACGTTCATGGGCAGCCATTGAACAAGATATAACTATCCAGGAACAGTTGGTAGCTAGACAATGCCAACGTAGAAATATTCCTTAGTTTCCTTTGTCGAAGGTTGACGTTTCTCCCTTCTCACCTTTTACTCACTTTAGGATGCCTAGACACTGTACTTCTAAGCCTTAAGTACAGACTCTGGAACAATAGGTGAGATTAAATATGTGACCTTATTTTTGTGCACACACCCTGAAATAAGGACAACCGTTAGAATTCAGGTAATTGATATGCCTATAAGAAATTACTCAATTATCTTGGGAAGAGATTGAAAATCCTTAACAGGTGGATACCTCTTACTCAAAGGGACACATTTATCCATGCCTCAGAATGGTAAGAATATTATAGTCCTTAGAGAGGGAAGGATTTCACCCTACATAGAGAGTGTTACACAACCTAATGTAAAGTATGTCGAAGAGGACCTAGGAGTGTATTCCATATTTGTTGAGGAGGATAACACTCCTTTGGAACAAATCGATTTAGATGATGATATGTGGAACATGCACTTTGATGGTTCACACTCTAATGAAGGTAATGGGTCTAGCATTATCTTGGTTTCCCCTGTAGGGAAAATTCATAATTTTTCTTACAGGTTGGAGTTTGCTTGTATGAACAATGCCACTGAATTTGAAGCTTTATTATTAGGCATTGAAAACATCTATAATCTTGGTTGTGGTCACCTTTCTATTTTCAGAGATTCAGATCTTGTTGTGAACCTGGTACGTAAGATATGCTCTCCTAGCAACAAGCTGATGAGACGATACACCCAAACTGTTTGGGCACTTATCTTGAACCTATTATCTTTCAACGTCACTCATGTTGAGAGGAAGTTGAATTCAATTGTTGATCGGTTAGCTACCTTTGAATCCTCTCCTAATCAACAACCTTTTCCTCACAGACCTGATTGTTCTTTTCAATCCCTATATCATCCACATATACCTGAAAATGTACAATCTGGGTAGGCCCTCCCTAATGGTGAGAGAATTCATGTTTTCATTCAATATGAACCTCTTAATCCCGAGGAAATGATATCCATAGAAGACAATAAGATTCCTAAGGGATTGACTCCTCTTGAGAGTTCGTTTTCATCGAGTGGTGTAGGCAATAAAGAGAAATAGAGAGAACAGGATTCAAGAAAGAAGGTGGGTAAAACCATCTCTTTGAACATTGGGGCACTCGAATCTCCAAGGAATGTTAAAACAAGTGCCAAATATTATGATAAAGAAGAAATGAGGTTTTCCAAGCTACTTGGTGAATTTCATGATGTTTTTGCTTAGTCTTATAAGGATATTCATGGTTTTGATCCTGTTCTTATACAACATGCTATCCCCATCAAGGAAGGCATGAAACTAGCTAGGAAAAAACAAATACATATTAACTCTGCATTTAAAGCAACCTTTCAAAGGGAGTTGAAAAATTTCTTAAGGGCTGGGATTATTTTTCTAGTTTACCCTGAATGGGTTTCCAATTGGTTACCTATTTCGAAGACCACTAATCATATTAGAACATGCATTAATTTTCGCACTTTCAGTGAAGTTTTTATGAGAAATCCTTTTCCTCTCCTCGATATGAAAATGATTCTGCGATAGGTTGTAAGATCAGAGATGAGGCCCTTGACAAATTTTTGGGTTACAGTAAAATTAAGGGAAAAAGGGAAGATGTTCACAAAACCATGCTTATCACAAATTGGGGTACCATGACTTATAAATTCTTTTTTTTGGCTTACTTGATGCAAGTACGTCTTTTAAAAGACCTATACACAAAAATCTTGATGAATTGATCAGTATCCATAACTACCTTGATGATTTAATCATATGTGTTAAGGGGTTGATAATTACCTCGAAGTTCCAAGTGTTATTTCCGGGTCCATTCAAAATCGATTTTGTCCTAGATACTAACTTTTACATTCTAAGGGATTTACAAGAGTAATTGTTTTCCTACAAAACTAACAGTTCTCGTTTGAAACATTAGAAGGGGCCAACATGAAAAGTTATAATGTTGTTTGGATTTTCTGTATACTAGTAACCTAACTCTTCTTTCAATTTTGCGCTTTTCTTTTCTTCTTTACAGTAGTTTGATTTCTGCTTTCCGTTTTAAAAATTTCCTACTTCTTTTACGTTTCTGTCATTTTATTACTGTTGTTTTAAACTTGCAATTTGACTTCTGTCATGATTTTGGTTTCCTACCATAATTTAGTTAACTTGGTTAAAATAATATGTTTATATCAGTTATGCCACAGTGACACTCCTGCAAAGGATTGTCATTCAATAACAATCAATCTTACACAATTGTTACGATGTTTCCCTTGAAAGAACCCTTGAGTTTGTGATCTACTCTCACTGTTGTATTATAAAGAGATTGGTTAATTTCTCCCCTTGAAGTAAAGAGTAAAATCTGGTTGAATGATCATGCATACAGGGATAAACCCCCTCATACTTAACACTTTTCATGAGTTATTCCCTATTTCCCGGTCATTTTTCCATTAAATCCGCTCACTTCCCCCTATTACATGATCACTCAGGTTATATATTCTTGGCATGTTGTTATTGGTCTGCGAGACCATGATTTCTAAGTTCTAAATCTATTGGAAACAAATTTCCTCGTGGAGTCACCAGTTTGTTGACGATTAAAATCGCAACGAGTTTTTTTTGTCCGCAAAGTATTACTAAGACCTATTATTATAAGCTAACAATATAAATAATACTAGTAGGTGGGACCTCCTTGTATATTCAGAGGTCAGGTCTAGTTCTTATTTCATGGTTATGATGTTGTTCGACACTGCTTACATGATTATACATCATTGATGAAATTGGGGTTTTATTGGAAATGAATAAGGCTTGTTATGTGTTGTTTCAAATTGCGACAAGTGAATGATGGGTAAGGCATGTTATGTTTTGTTCCAAGCTCTAATTTCATGTTATGATGGCCTATGTTATCCATTGCTACCATTTCTATCTATTCTTGGATTCGTTACTTTGACACCTGCACAATAGACATGTTAGTAACAATACATAAGAGCAGTTGAAAAGAGGCAAAAAAACTATAAACAAAATGCAAAAAGAAAAGATTGAATTTTGTTACTATGCTACACTACATGCATTGAAATTAGAATGATCGTTGTTAATCCTAGATAACAAGTTAATAGCTATGTGATTTATTGAGCTATATGAAAGCATGGTTGATATGTGTTATGGTATAGTTGGCGATGATTAGATGTTATATGGGTGGTGCTCTTGGAAATTAGTGGATGTTGGTTTCGATGCATAGTTTGATTAAATGAATTAATGGATTAATGGGATGGCATGTACTGAGGAATTGAATGAGCAGAGC
>ML828802.1:6376-26580 GCA_009831015.1 Picea engelmannii
TTGGCAAAGAGAAAAAAGATAATTTCTTTAAACCCTAGTTCACTGGCTGCAAGGGATGAAACGTGGAAAACGGTCAACAATAAACCTTGAAGAATGGTATTCAATTAAGCTAAAAAAAAGGTTAAGAAAATGTAGCTTAGGAAATTTTTACAGAAATACCTTTCATTCGCCCAATCCTTATACCAACTAGTGAGTACAAATACAAGCCAACATACAACAGATCTTATGAAAATTTCTTAAAGAGAAAATGGTTATGATTAAATCAAATATAAAGAGATTGCTTAAGACCTTAATTAAATTTCATAAGCTAAAGTTAAGTTTCACACATTATCCTTTAGAAATATAAAATCTAAATAATAAACTAGGAGCAAAATAGAGAGCAAAATAGATTGTGGACCATACTTTGTCCAAACAAAATTTTAACAATCCTTACTCAATCAAGAAATTACCATGATCTAACCATCATTAAAACATAAGAAACATTTGTTGATGTTTTGGTAGCTACGGGAGATATTAACCTCCACGTGTAACCTTTGATTTAGAATAGAATATTCCGGAAGTAAGTGAACCATTAAACAGATGTGTGGCAACCCTAGAAGACAAGTCGGCCTAGCAAAATAATAATATTAGATTATTATCTTCCAGAAATACAAGTCGGCTTCATAGGAAAAAGATAAACATAAAATATAATTCCCAGAAAGTCAAGTCGGCCAACCAGAAAAGTCACTAGACAATTCAATATAAATAGAGGACGTTTTAGCTCATTTGGACAACCAGAAAATGCGCAAGTGCGGAGATGCAGTTGCGGCTGCAAGGAGGAATAAGGACGTATTGTCATCTCTTGGGTCTTGGTCTCTCTCTAGCGTTATTTTGGTGATTCTCTTGGTCATTCTTGGTGAAACTCTTGGCGATATTCTTGGTGATACTCTTGGTGATATTCTTGCTAAGTATGGCGCAATTTTGAGAGAGTAGTGCAGCTGCAGTTGTGTATGGTACTTGTTTTGTGGATATGGAGACTCTCTCTCTTATGCACTACCCTTGGAGAAGGAGAGCTCTACTTGTCTTGAGTTGTTGCTGCAGTTAGCAGCTAGGGTTTATCTGTTGGTTCTGGAGTAGGCTTGTCGGAATTATTCAAAGTAAAGGTTAGGATGCTCGGGGGTGGCCTTGTGTGTATGGTTGGGTGAAAATGATGTAACATTGTCTATGGTTAAACAAGCATACCAAAATTTCAACATGGTATTAGAGTTGGTTTCTTTCATAACAGTTTAACCACTGGAAGGAAGATCCTCAGTTTCCCCCATTGTCAAGCTCATTGAGAACATACTGAGCTCACTAAGAAGGTCGCCTAAGTAGGGCACATCTCTTCTTTGGATCAGATCTGCAAATTTTTGAAGTTGGGAAATTAGGGTTTGAAGTGTCAGTTCCTTCATTCCAGTTGCAGTGCTATTTGCAATGAAATTTTATGTGAAGTATTAGGACTAATCTTTGGTTTTCCTAGTGGACCTTACCCTAGCACATCTCCAACTATCTTTAGATTACAAGTTGGAGCACATTTGAAGTTTTAAGGTTCATCATTGCTTGTCGTCATTGCCGGATAGTGCCACTGCTTGCTGATGTTGCTGAAGGTATGTACTTATATATATTTAAACGATATCACTATTTTGAGTGTGATTGCAGGAGAAGGGATCTCTTACAATCGTAGTTCCAGAGGGATCTTAGATCCAACACATTCAGAGGAACAACACACTCCAGGTTTGATTGTTTTCATATGACTCTAGTTGTTATGGCATTATGAACATCAATTTTCATTTTTTGATCTATTGAAGTTATGATTATCATACCAATCTCTAGTCAAAGTTGAAGTTAAAAACTAACTTTAGTTGGATTATTAGATTGATAAAGGTTGAGATTTTAGAGTTTATTTGCATTATATTCTCTAACTCATATTTCTGCCAAGAAAGTACATTGTCTTAAGTACAGGGGACAGGTTGAAGAGAATACTTTTCATCTTGAGTGAAGGAGATTCGGAAGAAAATCAACAACACTCGTTCTTGAAGATAAGACTACGAGTGATAGGCTTGCTGATTAAATTAATAAATTTCCAATTTGTACATGTATCAAGTTTTATATTTGCTACCGTACTAGTTGTGACAATAATCCTTGAAAGGTTCTATTACTGCTAGATACATTGAATACTTGGCAACATGTAGGTACTATTGATATAAGTACTTGTTGTACTTGTTTGCAAGATGAACTAACATCTCCTCTAGGGAATACTTCTTGTTTTTCTTCTAGGAAAGTCATCTTGGTTATTTTATAAATTCCATGGAGGATACCATGGAAGAATGATTGATCACAACACTAGAAGAGTGTTGTTCTTATTATTGTATTTTGTATTTTTTCTCTTGTTCCACGAAGGTCACAAGCAATAGCTCTGAGAAGGAGCTACTGTGATTATTGTTCTCGTTCTTTTTATTATTATTATAAGTGTATTATTCTTGTCCATTGTTTTCCCCTTTGTTGTCATTGTTCCAGGTAGGTCACTAGTGATAACTCCGAGGGAAGATACAATGACAGTTGTAGGAGACAACATATTAGATGATCTCTAGTTTGAGACATGGAATAGACTATCCAAATAAGAAGTTGTATGCATGACTATGTACATCCATGTACCAAAGAAGAAGAAGACAAAGACGAGTACTTTTGCGAGATATAGAGTATCTCATATGGAGATTGATTGCAAGGAGTAGAAGGCTCAAAATATGACCGAACAAATCCCTCTAGTATACTTGATCACTCTTCATATCATCATGAAGAGTTAGTAGAGCCATAAGGGCCTACCCATAATCATTGCAGTAACCAAGAAGAGACCAACATGGTCATGTGACACTTTATAGGATGCAAAGCCATATAGCATTGATGATCCATATCATGAGGAGCAGATGGATCCACCAGTGGTGAGGTAGGAGAACCCACTAAGTACCAACTTAGAAGGATTCAAGGCTCAGAGGGAGCTAGTTGGCCCATATAGTGAAGCATACATGAAGACCTTTCGACATATTAGTGCATGATGTGATGTTCAAAGACAGGAAGTCTCTAGGAGTAGTACATCTCCAGGACATGATCATACCAAATAGTCGAGATTAAGAGGGAGGACTATATATCCCTTACGATGATTGATTCATTGTCATATGTTTTATTTATGATGTGACTTGGTTTTCTTTCAAGCAGTAGGGTCATTTTTGGCATGCGATGTTATAAGTATGTCACAACATCTCATGATGGAGCCTATCTAGGATGAAAACTCTTTGCTAACATGCTTGGAGTAGCACGCTCTTTATAGTATGTTCTAGTAGAGATGGATGGCATCTAGATAGTTTCCACACGTATTGGTATGTGGATGAGTGTTGAGCARAAGTGTGGTCAAAGATAATAAAACCTTATGTGTGGTTGCATGACTATGAGTACTATGTCATCATACTTAAGAAATTGTTATTGCTTTATGCCTTGATTAATTTCATGATTATGGAATGTTGTTGACTATTGGAATAAATTTGACTTGTAGGTAAGACCTACAAGAAGAGGATAACGATACTTGTTCTAGAGGAAAGTGATTAAGTCAACAGATTGAAGATCCAATTGATATTCAATGCTTGAGAGGGAGTCAGACAGTCAGTTCCAGAGGGAGTTGGGTACTACAGTAAAGAGTAGGACACTTTGCCTGATGTAGGAAGAAGTCATGTGTGGTGCTCAGTACCGCTGAAGCTGAGTATGTGGCAGCATGTGCAGCGAGAAGAGAAGCAATGCGGCTTCAAAAGTTGTTGTCTGGGTTATTTGGTCTCATATTGGAGGCGACCTGCATTTGGTGTGACAACCAAAGTTGCATGAACTTGTCAGAGAACCCGATGTTCCATGACAGGTTGAAGAATATTGAGATAAGACATTACTATATCAGGGATACGGTGAAGAAGGGAGCAGCGAGGCTCCATTTCATGACTATTGAGGATCAAGTTGCGGACGTGTTCACCAAGATGCTGTTGAGGACGAATTTCAAGTACTTCAGGGACAAGCTTGGTGTGGTCCCTCTTCAGAGGGAGTGACAGGTGGAACTCATCCAACATGAAAAATGATTGTCACTAAGTATGGAAAAATCTCATCCAGCATGAAAAAGGGTTGGCACTGAGTCTGGTGGGTCTCATCCAGCATGAAAAAGGGCTTACAATGAGAACAAATGGAAAATCTCACCCAACATGAAAAAGGGATGGCACTAAGTCTAGTGGATCTCATCCAACATGAAAAAGGGTTGGCACTGAGACCGAGGGTGCACATGATCAGGTATTGATGCATTGCAGGGTAGTGTATGTCATGGGAACATGTTGTGGCTATTAAGAGCTACCCACAGACCTTGGATGCATGGGTTGAGGTCATGTTGCATTATGGATATCCTGTGTGGATATGGTGATGCTACCTATAGATTGGTCTACAAGACCATGTGAGTATTTCCCATTCCATGTGAGATGGATGGATGTGTTTGAGACCACTACATGAAGAACATCTTAGTTAATACATTCCTAGATAAGAGGGAGTGTTAATGGTTTGGTAGCTACAAGAGGTATTGACATCCACATGTAACCTTTGACTTAGAATATAATATTCCGAAAGAAAGTGAACCATTAAACAGATGTGTGGAAACCCTAGAAGACAAGTTGGCCTAGCAGAATAATAATATTAGATTATTATCTTCCAGAAATACAAGTCATCTCCACAAGAAAAAGATAAACACAAAATATAATTACTAGAACGTCAGGTTTTCCTAGATAGAAAAGTCACTAGACAGTTTAATATAAATAGACGATGTTTTAGCTCATTTGGACAGCTAGAAAGTGCGCAAGTCTTGTGAAGAGTTGCAGTTGCAGCTACAACTGCAACTTCAAGGAGGAATAAGGGCATATGGTCATTCTTGGGTCTTGGTCTCTCTCTAGGGCTATTTTGGTGATTCTCTTGGTGGTTCTTGGTGAAACTCTTGGTGATATTCTTGGTGATACTCTTGGTGATACTCTTGGTGATATTCTTGCTAAGTATGGTGCAATTATGAGAGAGTAGTATAGTTGCAGCTGCTGCAGTTGTGTATGGTACTTGTTTTGTGGATATGGAGACTCTCTCTCTTGTGCACTACCCTTGGAGAAGGAGTGCTCTAGTTGTATTGAGTTATTGCTACAGTTAGCAGCTAGGGTTTATCTGTTGGTTCTGGAGTAGGCTTTCCAGAATTATTCTATGTAAAGGTTAGGATGCTCGGGAGTGGCCTTGTGCCTATGGTTGGGTGACAATGATGTGACATTGTCTATGGTTAAACGAACATACCAAAATTTCAACAACATTCACCAAATAAAAAAAACTTACACCAACAATGTTGAGAAAAGTGTTTCCTTATATTCTCCAATGCTTTTACAAATGAGAGTGTCTCCTCTTTTATAGATGACGAGGAGGCTTCAAACCGTTTACAAAAAACGATGGGTAAATTCAATACCGTGGGTAAATTCATTGAACCATGAGCAAAATAATATTTTAAATGTGCTCTTACAATAAAATAATGATTTTCCCTTTAGGAATGGTAAAAATACAATAAAATAATGCTCCAAGTAATTAACCCTCTTTTGAAAGGGTAAAAAATAGTCAAATGGTCCAAATGCTTAGTTTTTTCAAGGTAAGATTTGTATATCAAAGCATACTTTGCCCCTCCTTTGAATTAAAATAATGTACACATGCTCAAAAGAAGATGGGGGCACTCCATATGAAAAAAAGTACTCCAATGTGTAATATCCACCTAAAATGATGGATTTAGCCTCCTAGAAAATCATTAATTTGTAATTTCCAAGTGACAATTTTCTAGTAAGAATAACAATTAAATTAATTTGACAATTGTCTCAGTCTTAACTAAGAAAACATTATTAATTGTTTTAAATGAGTCCACTCTTAGGAAAACCCATATTTCCTAATGTTTTAGGTAGAATAAAGACAATTAATGAAATTAGTGACAAAAGGGGAAAGGGGATGATCCATGTGATGACCCTCAAAGTCTTAGACATGCACATACCATCTTTTTTATCTTTTTTTATGCTTCCAGCTTTATTTTATCTAGGTTTTCTTTACAATAACCTTCTAGAGGGAGCTTTACTACTTCCGTTTGCACACACTTCCCCTTTCTTTTCTTTTGATTAATCATTGATTTTCTAAGTCCTTTTTTTTTTCTTTAAATATGCATTTTCATCTTTGGAGTTTGAAAGAAGGGAGGGGGGGGGGCATAGTGAAGTAGTTGTACTTTGTTTTCTTTTCTCTTCACCTTTTTATCCTTTATGGTTTTATTTGATTTAGGCTTTTAATTCTAACATTTCCTTTTGACCTTTAAAAGATCATACATGACGAGATGCCATTTTTTTTTTATGTGGATGGGGACGAATGATGCTTAGGGTGATGGAAAATGATTAGTATGGTTAGGATGTGGATTGTGCTATCCAATATAAATGCCTAGTAGTACAAGTAATCTTAGGGTGGACACACTTCTAACAAATAGATGTTACCCAGGGTAATACAACACAAGTGATAAAATTTTGTATGTTATGACATTCTAATCAATAGTCGCAAGGTAACCGCACCTTCACGACATGCCAGGAGGTTTTGTCATCATGCCTAGGTAAGTATTACACATGGAGTATATATGAAGTAACTTGGACCATCAAGGCTCACTGATATCTGATCATTTGCAAGAGACAAATCATGGTTCATCGAGCAAGCATCAAGTCTCAATTGAAGAATGAAAGGACTCAAATTGGTGTTGACTCATGATTCATCATCTACTATAAGAGCTCACAAAGGTTTGTGAAGCCTGTATATAATTTAAAAAACTTAAATAACTATAATAGGTGGGGTCCCCTAGGAGAAAACATTGGAATGATAAATTCCTAGCATCACATTTCTCTCAACGTTTTGGCATGGTATCAGTTTTAGTTTGAGGAATAATTTCAGATATGATTTTTAAGATCAATGGTTTAATGATTCCTAGAATTATATGATATTTTATGAATGAATATATATGTTCAAGATAATGAATGGTTCAAAGAGACTTATATGGGATCATGGTAAAGGCTTATATGAAGTACTTGTTGTTATAACTAGAAAGTGTGTTGTGTGGCAGTTTTAAAAGGTATCAAACTGTGATAAAAATGACATTTGAAAAGTTGCAAAAGTACTTTGTTCTCTTCTCATCATTATGGTAGCATTGATTGGAAACATTGAGCATGATATCCACGAAATCATTTATTCACAATAGGTTACCATCCTTTGTTTTCCTACATGATTATATGTCTAATGAATTAAAAGTCTAAAGTTTTAATGCTCATACTGATCATGGTATGAAAGGTATGTCAAGCTTGAAGTTTTTACTAGCATAAAATTTTGAAGAGTTATATGGGGTTTTTATTTTGGTTTAAAACATAACATATAAATTATATATTTTATAAAGAAAATACAAATAATATGGATACATTTTAAGGTTCATTATTATGTTGGACTTGACAATATTCATGTGAATATGTGCGTTACTATGGAATAAGTGGTTGATATAATTAATACATGGCAAAGGTATGAGGGTTGATATCATTTGTTTTTTTCATAACATTTGATATGTGATGGATATAAGTTAAAGTTTGTTGGATTTGACAATACTCGTATGAATATGACATAGTTGATATGGTTGGAATATCAATGTATGGGATGATGAGTTGACCATGCATTCAATATGAGAAGATGTGGGAATTAATGTTTCCAAGCCCATGATTTACCACCTTTGTTGGGATAGGGTTCTCGTCATTTCATTTTAGTTTTCAACTTTGAAGAGGGAGTTTCAATTCAACTTGAGAAACCAACCCTCATTTTTTTTCTACAATCGTCTCAACCCTTGTAACACCTATGTTTCCCCCAGCTTGTAAATATAATTATCATCATGAAAAAAACTATAGATAGGTCTGTTATGTGATCATTGAAATACAATGGAACTTTGATAAATTATGTAATGTAGATATTGGATATTAATGCAACAGGGAGATATTGAACTACTGTTGAAGGGATGACCTTCACAGGTTACAATATAATTAGAGGAATAGTGCAAGAGGGAAGCTATTGCTAGTTGAAATGACATTGCCAGGTAGTACCCTGTCAATTTAAAACAATCCAGACCATGAATTGTCCTCAAACCCATAAATTTGATTACCAGTCAAGCTGGTAGTTGGGTAGTCTCCTTAGGGAATCAATGAAGGGTGGGTAGAAGTACCCATCGGTAAGATTCTGACACAAATCATGAGGTCTTGGGGAATAATACATGAATGGAAGGGACAGAGAGAGGAGGAAACATAGTTGGGAAAAATATGGAGCATTGGAGTGGAGAAAAATAGAACTATGTGGTGCGAGGAAAAGGAAAACATAAGTGCAGAATTAATATATGCTCCCTGGAAAACTTGCGGAAAAACCAATTATCCTCTCATGGCATCGTATCCTGGCTAGCGGGTTGTTGGTTGTATTAGTGCATATTTCATCCTTGCCTATGATTGGGTGGAGAACAACATACCCTTCAATAGTCGCCGACATCTTCAAAAAATTTGTAGATAAGTAAATTTTATATATATTGTGTGTTGAAAGGAAAATACATAGGCTTTCATGGTATGTATGGTAGCCTTTGTCTTTAGAAAATAACTACTAGTATTTTATCTGTAGAAATATTGGATGATGAGTATGTATAATTTTTTGAGTATGTAAATAACTCAAATCTTTGTTATATAATAATTTGAAAGACTACCCAACATCCTTGCTTATTGTAAGTATCATTGTGGCTATTGATATATGTGTGTATGTGTGTGCACATGTGTGCCACCACGTTTGGATCCTTGTGTTGTAACCATTGAGATGTTTCTGGCTAGGAAACTATGTCAAGGAATCCATTGAATTAATTGATTTATTTTTTTGGTTAGTCTATCTTAGAACATAACATTTTGTTGCTTTGTTTGAGCCTATTTTACCAATCTTAAAATATATGATAGATAAAGATTAGAAGGAAAAATTTCTTTGTTTCAGTCACCTTTAAATTTGTCAATATGATGGCAGAGGAAATAAGAAGAAAAATAAATGAATAGTGAAATAGTGTATCTATGATAAATACTATTTAACTTTCAGATAGAAGAAATTGTCATTAAATTTGTATCTAAACCAGAGTATATTTGAATAGAAAAGAATAGTTTGTTTATGTTAAAAAAGGAATAATAACGTTCAAAGCATAGGTCTTCTTTAATACTTACAGTACATTGAAGAAATTTGTGACCTTTAAATATATATTTGTAGTAAATGATGGTAGTAGTCATACTAAATAATCACATTCACGACAATAGACACATTTAAGAGGAAATTTAAGAATATGGAAATAACATAGAAAAGAGGACTACACATACTGAAACATTGAAGTTTGAATCTTCAAAAACTTGATAAATTTTATTCAAAGGATAGTCCTTCAGGCCTCAAAACCAACACCCTTACATCGAATATTTCATCGGGATTTATACATTAAGGTCAGAACAATAAATTGGTTATTTGATCCTATTTTCCAGTATTCAGATTACAAAAAGATCTCTGATCCACAAAAATAGGAAACAATTGGAAGATTGAATGACTATATCGAACTTATTTGATGACTAATCCAGTTATCAAATGGAGAAAAAGATTCCAAGTGTCGGTTGAAGGTTATCCATACGATTTCATCTGTCTATAGGAAATATCAAGACCTGTGTATTTTTCATATGTAGGTGGATTTGGAAACGATTCTTTGATTAACCAGAGTAAATGAAAATCATCCATAAGTAAATATACAATGAATCGGCCTCTTAATTTATCAGACATCCCTTGAAATTTTGAATAATTTTCTCTGGCTATGAACATATTTTTCCTATATTCTTCAAATGAAAATAATTTCCCTTTGTCAATCCAAGCTGAAGGTAGTCCCATCTTTATCAATTTCTCAAATCTGGTGGTGAAGAAATCAACATCTCTCTTCATACTAGTGCATTTATCGTTAGTTTTTTGCAACAAATTTCTTTTAGTAGAAATTCTTTCAATTTCCATGACCATTTTTGTCCTATCTTGAATGCATTTTCTTTCGAGTAATTCACTAGAATTTGAATTTGGGAACCTAATGACTTGGGTAGCAACCTGAGGTCTTGATCCCAATTCAACAAATGATTTCTTCAAAACCTCATCAATCTCATCTATTAATTGAATTTCATCATCAGTGATTTTGAAGAAATCCCAGAGCTTAGTGACTTCATTTATGATTTCATCCCAGATGACATGTCTATCCCCTATAAAATATGGCTTCCCAGACAACTTATCACTCAATTGATCTATTTCCTTTTTCATTTTGGTTTTCAATTTTTGATATTCTGCAACGGTTTTATCTTTATCCTTGATTTCTTCTTTTTTATCTAAGATTGTTTTCTTCAGTTTTTCTATTTCCACACCCTTCATATTTAGATCTGCTAATGCTTTTGTCAATCCATCTATTGGTTATGTTGATTTGGCCGCTTCTAAATAAGATGATCCTGCTCTTAAGATTTTGATTTGACTTTCATACAATTCAATTTGTTCTCCCATCTGCACCATTTTTCTTAGGAGTTGCTATTTTTCTACCTGAATAACTTGTAGTTTAGGAATCTATACATGTTGAATGCCTGGGATATTTAGATTTTTCTTCAATAATTGGATTTCCTTGTCTTTTATATTTATTAATTCTTGTATAGATTATTCATCTCTTGGATTGGCTCCCAATTCTATTATCCACTTTTCTAATTCCTCTATCCTTGTCTGCCTTGATCTATTGCCCAATTTTTCATTTTTTAGCCGAGTTCTGAGTTTTTCATTCAAGGCCTGAAGCTTTTTAATTCCAATATTTTCTATTAGAGCATCTCTCTTTATCATTTCTCCAGTTTTCTTGTGCAAATAAAATTTTTCCAATGGGTGTACTGCATTCAGATCAATGGAAACATTTTTCACTTTTTTTTTTTTTTTTTCTATAACAACTATGTTTAGTTTCCCTTTTTCATAATCCACAGTTGATATCATTCTGGATTGAGATGCATCATGTTCAAAAATATGAGGAGTCATATTCTTCTTAATCTTTGCACATGTTTGTATGATTTCCATAAATTGATTTACATAATCAATGAGTTAATTTGTAGTCAATGATTTAGTTTCACTTTGCTCTCATGGATTTTTAGAATTTGTTGAAGTTGTTATTTCTACTGTCATTACATGATCTATATCCATTGGTGTTATTTCTTTCTATGCATCCCGATCTTCTTCTTCATCCAATGTATCCAATTTATTCCTTTTAAATGATCCACCTTCTTTCATCTCTGAATCTTTTAAAGTTGACTCTGGACTCCTCCTTTTATACGTCTTGTCAAATTGTTGAGGTGTTTTCATGACTGGAGACTTCACCTGTTGGTCTGATGTCTTACCATGAATTTGTAGAAGGTTTTGCAATCCTTCCAACTATCCTGGTTTGACCACAAATCTAGTTCAACTTTTTGTTGGTGTTGATAAGGAGCTTGCCCATGTGAGGTCTTCTTTGAAGAAATTACACCATGAGGGTCATAATTCCATGGTTCTCCTTGTTGAAAACCCATAGCTGAAAGAAGCTTTGTTGTAATTTGCAGTGATTCCCTGTTGTTAATAATAAAAGAACCTACCTCCTTTTTCAATTTGAAAGTCACCTTATATTTCTTTGGCAAAAAATGAACCTCATATGTGTTTAGCCTTTGCCTAATATATTCAAAAGAAAAAATCCTAGGAGTTAAGAAAACATGTAACAAGAAAGGATGGAGTTGGAAACCATAAAATTTTATTTCAGTGTATTGCTAAAAAATATACCAATCTCCTACTCTTGTGTCTGGAATCAATTGTAAGAGTTTTTAACACACATGAAAAATTCTAGGGGGGTTTTTGTTGAATATTATTTGGTAAGCTTTTTCCATGAACTGGTTAATATAGTGAGGAAATCCAACATTTATAGGTTTCTTCTTAATTACATGAGTCCATTTAATGATTAAATTAGGGTTACCAATATCATCTTTAATTTTTAACCCTAGATGCATAAAATGGAAAACTTGTGAAAACAAGAAGAGGTGAACCAAATATGATTGATATATGAAGCTTCGAAGGGATTCGATTTCAGAGTGCTGATAGTGGATTTGGTCAGCTAGAAATTGGGGAAAATTAAAATTGGTAATGGGATTGGTCATAATTGGACATATGGAAGCCATGATACCCAACCCAAACTCATCTATAGTCAAATAATCATGTTTTCTCCAAAATCATAGAAATTATGGAAATAATACTTCAAGAGTTCTTGGGGAATAATTCAGAATGGATGACAGTATTATCATTAGGGACGTTGAGGTTTTTGCATAGATATGATTGTAGCAAGGTAACCCTCTCCTCGGGTTTAAGCTCTGTGAAACACCTGGCCACTATAATCTCATTTAAAGGCTCATTATCTAGATTCAATGGCCATCTCAACATTTCATAAATTGATTAAGGGGTTATCTCAATAAGAACAGACCCAAAAATGGAAATTACGGTTCGTTTTGAGGGGATATAATTTTAGGCACACCAGACGACAAATTATGGGAACTGATAGACCCGGGGTATAAAATTTTTAGCGAGGTTAGATCCCCATGCGTAGTAATGATAAACCATATTAGAAAAGTCTTGTTTTATTTGTTGGTATAGATTAGAACAGTTGAAAGAGAGGACAGGGTCGAAGATATCTTTATCCTTGTCGACTAGGTCTTCTTCTACAATGTTTGTACTTTTACTGGTCTCTGATATTTGAGAATACTGCATTTTAAACAATGATTAAAGAAATGAGAAGATTCATATTTACCTGTGGAGGATGTGAATTGGTTCTGGTATCAGGGTAGGATGACGATGGAAAAATTTTGCAGGAACAATGGACCCGACACTCAAATCCTTTGAAAATTCGAAATGAATGATAATTTTATCTTTACCCCCTTTTTATTGAAAAGAGATATGTGTCATTGTTTAATTGGTGAAATATTTAATTTAAAAATAAATAAAATGATTTTTTACCTTTCCGTTAGCTGACGTCACGATTGGACACGTGTATATCTTGTGTTAATTTTGGGGGGTGGATGTGGTTAAGTTAACCACATACCCGGGGGACGAAATTAATGGATGAACACCACGTCGCAAAACTTAACCTTTGGGTAGATTTTTTTGGCCCCACCTGCTTTGGTTAAACGTTGAGCATACAAGGGGGGTTGGGGATCTATTGTGGATTGTCGATATTGAAGTGGATGCACATGATTATATATGCGAACAAAAATGCATGTTTTATTAGAATTACATACAAAATAAATCTTATATAACAAAATAAAACAATTTACGAAGGTTTTGTTTAAACCTTCGATTTATTTGAGAAAAATAAAATTGATTTAATAAAATTAAAATGTCCGTAGAGAGATTTCACCACTTAAAAAAATAAAACTAAAGTTGAAATTTACTCAAACTAGAACGTTTAATAAACTGAGATCCTAGTTCCTAAAGAAAATATGTTTTTTTTATGAAAAATTAGTTTTATGTTACAACACCCTGCAACAAAGGACTCGCGGGATAGATGAAACAGAGGCACCCTAAGTAGGAAATGGAATGCCTTGGACCCAGAAGAGAGTAATTGAAAACTCAAAAGTCTTGGAAAGGACTGGAGAAAACCCTCGTGAAAATTTGGCTAAGTCATGGACCAGATTGTTAAGCCTGAGAAAAACCCTTGTTTTTCCTCGGAGGAATCATGACCGTCGATTTGGCATGGTGGTTAGATCTGGACCCTTTATCGGTGTAGGGGTAGGTTTAAATATTGATCGTCGATATGGAGATATAATATATCCCCACCGTCCTTCGAAGGGTTCCATTCAGAGTAAGTCATGGAGATGGGCTCCGATGAGGAGACTCCAAGGGGAGATATGGACCATTAATCGGAGCAAGGGTGATATTTGATCTTGATCGTCGATCTCGTGAGATAATAGATCCCCACCATCCATCGAAGGGTGTCATTTAGAGTAAGTCGTGGATATGGGCTCCAACAAGGAGACTCTTAAGGGAGATATGGACCATTAATCGAAGAAAGGGTGAGATTTGATCTTGACCATCGATCCAGTGAGATACAATAATCCTATCCATTCTTTGGAGGATGTCGTTCAGAGTAAGTTGCAGACCCAGAGGATATACACTTCAAAGGAGAAATCTGAGGGATGATTAGGATCGTAGATCAACAAATGCAATATCAGATCATCGCCATTGGTTTTGATTTATTAGCTTGTGATTTGAGAAGAACCTTATGCCTAATGATGACAATACCAATTTCAATTGGTCCACGTGGCATATAGAGGTCAGCCAACGTGTCATAATGGATTTGTGCCATGTGTCAAGTAAAATCAAGTTTTAGGTAGGACAAGACCTTGTGTTGGATTATGAGTGCCACGGGTCATGACCAGGTGGTGGGGCCGCGTGTCAAGATAGGTGGAAAATAGTGTGTACAGAGGTGGACATGTGTTAATTTGAAATTCGTAGGTTAGGCTGAGTATGAACCTCGTCGGTTTCGTACCTGAGGAAAAATGTCTTAATCCTTGTCATTAGATCTTCATGAAAATATCTTGATCATTCATCGCAGGGTACTAATCAGAGTGAGTTACAGAGTTACATTCCAATGAAGGAAATCTGAGGGAAGATCTGATCCATTAATTAGAGAGGGTTGTGATGAAACAATAGTTTTTGATCTGTCATAGGCTCTACAAGGCTCTCTGACAGGAGAAAATCTGAGGAAAGATTTGATTTGTTGATTCGTCGTGGGCCCTACCATTCCCCTTGGTGACTATGGGCAAAGGGGACTCATGTCAGGTTGACGAAAGTTTTATCCTAGCGTTTAGCGTGTCACCGAGTAGGACATTTGTCAACACCTAAATGAGAAAGTTGAGCACATCCTTGACGACATGTACGCCATGTCAATTCCATGTTTCAAATGATGGTTATGCCACGTGTCATGGTCCTTTGGCGTAGTGAGGGGGTGGCCATGACACAATACGAGTGCCACGTGTTTTTCCAGTGTGGAAGCCAACATGTCTCGGAGGACAAGAGGTGTCGGCACTTGGTTTGTCAAGAGAATTGTTCAGAGTTGTCGATCTCTTCGAGGATGTTGCAATGACAAGATTTGGTCCATTGAAGTATCGTTGGTGAAATGTGAAGGGTTAGAAAGGTTGTGAGTTAGCCAAGAATGCAAACAATGATAAAGGCATCAATTTAATAATGAGAGTTGTTAGATGAGCGGTTTGAGGTCTATCATATCAAAAACGTCAAATGGGAGGGGTGTTATCCCCCACACAAGCTAGTATCACTAACCCATTTAGAGTCGTCGGATGCTTGGCCTTAGGATCATAGTGTCTGGTCATTGATAGATTTTAATCATTTGTTTATTGAATGCAATCAGAGATCTGGATCATCATATCTAGATGCATCGTCATCATAACTTTGGTTGGGGTATTGTCGATAACACACATGCTAGTTGGGATCGTTGACGCAACTAGAACTGTAGGATGCCCGAACCTAGAATGATTGGATGTGACACAACCTCGATATAATATCATCATCATAAATTTTAGTGTTGGAGTGTTGAGACTCCGTGGGAGAAATTTTTTGACGACAATGAAGAGAAGTAAAAAGGATTGGGTGCATGAACTTAACATGCCTGATAGAAGGTACCACATCATATGGCACAAGTATTGAGAGGCCACATGGATGCCACATGGCAGTAAGGTGGCCTCGAGCCAATAGAGGTCTGAGAACTTCAGGAGACCATAACGTTTGATCCAGCATTTGGTTTGGGGACTGTTGAAATTTGTTGGAAAGCTCCTCGATGAGAAGAAGACAATGGTGCCCTTGAGAAGAGGTATTGAGATGATTGAGAAAACATGAAATTTTAATACCCCATCCATTAAAATGGTACTTAGGGGGTTGGGTGTGTTACAGAGTGGTACCAGAGTGAGATTAGAACACTTGACCTACTTGGGCTCATGAAATATCCAGATAAAATTTCTTAGAAAATAAAAACTTTTAAGGGGTACAACACCACACCCTACCCTATTCATAAGATTCTATTAAAACATGTAATCGGTGGCCCATAATTCCTCTTGGATTATTCCAAATTCCTCAAACAATCATTTTTGTCCTATGCACAGACCAATAGTCCCAACACTATAGGGAGGGCATTGATATMTTTCCTATAAAACCAAGCCCTATGACCAAGCGTTTATTCCTTTGAGCGCTTTACCACTTTTTACCAAGTGGTATTTCTMCATACTATAGCAAGAGGTTAGGAGGTAGCACTGMAACCACCCTTAAGAGTGGCGTTGTGGMTTTAGTGACCATCACATGTCCCTTAGTGGGTTTTACGATACCACCAATGGGGGTAAATTTATGTTAACTCTCGTGTAACATAGTGTGTGACTTTGATCTAGACCATCAAWCGTTACATGTGATCCATGATTATTTCCACGATGCATAAAGATGTGAATCGTTGATCCAATCGTGATCAATGATCAAAATTATATCTTACCTCACCGATGATTTTATCATTAATGCCACGATCCAATGGTGGATCTTGAACTATCTTTTGATTTAACAGTCCCTGAGTCACTATTTTACCTAGCTTATGGAATTCAACGAATTCTTCACTGGGTTAACAAATAACAACCAAATCTCAAGACTGATGTGTTAGCAACAATTATTGTCTTGGGCCCGAGAGCATCCAGAGCTGCAGGTTGCACGAAGAACGCTCAAGCGTAGCACGTAAAGCCCCATTTCAGGCTAAAAATCAAGTGAGCGAGCGAAATTACGTTGTCAACAGCCCAGATTCATCTATAAAAGCAAATCGATGGACGACGGGAAATCACGGTTAGCAGAGTTGCACCGGGATTAGCACGATAGGTAGTGTCTATATTGCATGCAAGAAAGGATATCAGTTGTCCATCCAAACGATGCGTGGCGCAAGATCTAGTCACGTCGGCATTTTGGCATTCAGGAGTTCGAAGGGTGAGGGTTTCACGTCTTTCTACATATCGAAACCCAGAACCCTGAAACGCCGATAAGTGCCTTTGAAGCTAAGCCCATGGTCCTAGCACCCGGTCACGTCAAGAAAGCCTGATAATGGAGGCAACCCTCTTCTAACATCAAATTCCATCTCGACCGTTCCTTTGGAGGACACACGACGTACATCCGTGCTTTTGCGGTTTGGTCAATCAGGATTTTGAGAAACGTTGCATCGTGAAACCCTGGTGCCAGAAATCCTGAAAGAATCGGGACCGTCCATATGAAGGACACACGGTGCAATAGTTGAGCCACGAGTGGGGCCCTTCGAGATTTTCATGTTGAAAGCGCTGAGGTCATCTCAACCGTTCATCCATCAGCAAGGCTCATGCAAATTTAATTTAAAGAGGGCATAGATCTGGACGGTCGTAATCCAGGCACTCAAATTCATGGATGAGGTTCCATTCCGCACCCCCTCCATCATTCTGGCTTTAACGAGAGGGGGGGGGGGTCCAGAATCATAGATAATGTATGCAGGCATATGGACGGCCCAAGTCTTGGTGTTTAGATCTACGGTCTGTATTGGATTCTGGACCCCCCCACCGGTTCTGCCTTTAATGGAGGGGGGGGGGGTCCGGAATGGAATTTCACTCTAGCGGGCCCCCTATATGTACGTGGCACAAATATACTGGTCCTAAGTCCTCACCGCCTGCCATGTGTCCCTTTCACCCAGTCACCTCTACCTCAGCACCTCCCTCCATTCGTTGTCTCCAGTCCCTTCGCCATACCATACCGACACCTACAACATCCTCGTCGAGTATGCCACATCTTCCACCTCTCATCCCGTGAGCCGTTCTGCTGGTCCAGGTGGCCCCTTGAAAAGACATCCACGTCCCCAAAAGGCAGAGTTGACCAGAGCCATTCCTGATCCCAAGATGGCAGTTATTGCAGTTGTTGTAGGTGGTTAGACATCGGCTCCGCCATAAAGGGAAAGTCTGGAGACGAATTAAAAGCATGTCAAATCACCTGCAGAAGGACAATCCGAAATCTGATGGCGTCTGTCATAGGTGCACGATCATCTTGAGTCTGCATAGGCAGGCTGTCAGAAGCCAGGCAGACGCAATTATTTAATGCACCGTCTCGTTTTTGCTGCTGTTGTTATTTTTAAGTACATGTAGGCGTTTTGACCATTTTTGAAAAGGATCGATGGTTGAGTGAGGCTCCCGGTTGTAAAGCTTTAATGAAGCACTGTTATTCTGGTTATGCATGGACTCTTGAGACTTCTTGCCTTATGGATGTCAGTTTCTTTCACGTCTTTATTTACACTATGTTAGAGCAACTCGGAATTGGAGAATCCAGTCGAGTTGTAACTGTTATAGGATGATGTAGATTGGATCACTGTAACAGTTGCATTGTTTCTAATCGATCCTTTTGATTTTCTTAGCGCTGAGCGACTTGGAATTGGAGAATCTAGTCGAGTCCCCCTTTCAGTTTCTTGAGACCTTGAACCAAGAGGATCTTGCATTCAGAGTCTTTCTTCTGCAAACTGCTGAAAAGCCTATTGCCCGAGGTAGTTTTCTCACTCTTCTTACCAAGTCTTCCACTTGCTCATCTTTTAATAAACTCATTGATTGAAGTTAGATCAAGACCTCCTTTGTTCCTTACATACCAGACTCAGTTCCCGAGTTAGAACGATATCTGCCCGAGTCTCTACCCATTTGATCACCCATTAAAACTATCATGACATAAAAACTGATGGGCGTTGGGCTCTGCTCCTGCAAGCAATCCAGGAGCGACTTTTGATGCTAACATTTCTGGTTCCTTTGCCGGGGATGAAGTTGAATATTTTCCCTGGGCATAATGACATTGAGCCTCTGATTCTGAAGGTGCATCATACATCAGAGCCCTTCAAGATTGCTACTTTGCACCTAGAAACTCCACTGTGGCGACTCCATTGTTTCCACTTCACTATTTCAACTGTATCTATTGTCAGCACACCTGAAAGCTGACCCTAAGGATCTTTCTCGAGAAGGTTTTAGTAGCTTCTTTCTCAGCCTGAGAAGCTTCCTGGGGTAACAACAACGTTAAGATCTGGCCTTTGATGGTGAACAAGGACCAGACACATTCGAAGCTGTAAATCTTTCACCCGACGACTCCATGATTCAAGGATCAATCAGCGACTCCACCAGTTCGATATGGAGAAAATCTTAGCTAAAAGGTTTGCTTTCTGTGACTTTTCCCAAATAGTTGGTTTTCTTAATGCACTTCCTGATAGAGACATATGGGAAAATTTTCTCCCTGAATTTCACGCAAAGAGTTGGGAGGTACCAGCTGAGATTTACTGGACCTTCATGAGGTTATTCATCGACTTAATATCATGCATGAAGATGTCCAGATTAAGCTCTTCAGGTATTCATTGAAGGGAGCTGCTCTTGAATGGTGTCGGTCTCTTCCCGCTGCAAGCATCCGCTCTTTAACAGGTTTTCATACAACTTTCAATTCATTTTACAAAGACTACTATCCAGCTGATTGTTTGTTTAAAAACTGTTGTGAGGAGTTTTCTTTGCTTCATGAAGCCTCTGCTGGTCCTGAAGACCATGTCCATGATAAAGCCTTTACTGTGGAGGAAAGCATTTTCCATGAAAAAATAGAGGTGTTGAATGATATTAATTGTGCTAGCCCTAGAACAGAAGCATCTGACATTATTTCAGATGCACCTGTTCTTTTAGATGTTCATAACGATCAACATGCCTCTTGTGAAAATTATGAGTTTATAGAGCAGATGTGGTCTATAGTAGATGGCTTACCTGGGTATCGGGTTGAAGTAGATGTTCCTAGCAGCCCTTCTTATGACGACGAAGACCTCCCCGTTTTTAAAGAGGGGATGGTTGTGGAGGAGGATTTTTCTCTTTTCCTTCAAGGGGTTTCTCACGATATATTTTTTCCTGGGAATAAAGAGAAAAAGATTATGTGTGAGCAACCAGAACCAACAGGTCCCACTATCCCTAAAA
>ML828802.1:42784-65392 GCA_009831015.1 Picea engelmannii
TTTTGTCCTCCAACTGCTTTGCGTTAATTCTCCTTAGGCTTGAGGAAAGGCTAAAGGGTTGGGACAATGGATTCGACAAATGGGCAGAGTTTCTTCGCTATAATTTTCCTCCTCCAAATGGTACCCCTACCCCTTCTTTTATAGGCTATAAGGAGCTAGGGTTTTGGACGAACTCTCGGCCATGCATGGCCGAGAGTTTCAGTTAACTGACCCATAGCTTTTTGTCCCGTCGACAACTTTTTTGTTTTTGTGCTTTGTTAGGTAAACGCAGGCTGTAGTAGGCCTGCCAGCATTCACCCGCGTGTAGTAGTGGGTTAGGGCGCGTGTACCTTCACCCAAGAGGATTTTCAAAGAGGTTTTTCAGCAGATGTTTTGGCAATGAAGGGATATGAGTTGTCCTGATGCCAGGTAAGCATGTGTGGTGAAATTTAGGGTTATAACAATGGATGAGGTTCCATTCTGTACCCCCTCCATCATTCTGGCTTTAATGAGAGGGGGGGGGGGGTCTAGAATCAGAGATAATGTATGCACACATCTGGACGACCCAAATCTCAACGTTTAGATCTACGGTCTGTATTGGATTCCTGACCCCCCAATTGGTTCTGCCTTTAATGGAGGGGGGGGGGTCCGGAATGTAATTTCACTCTAGCGGGCCCCCTATCTGTACATGGCACGAATATACTGGTCTTAAGTCCTCACCGCTTAACATGTGTCCCTTTCGCCCAGTCACCTCTACCTCAGCACCTCCCTCCATTCGTTGTCTCCTGTCCCTTCACCATACCATACTGACACCTACAACATCCTCGTCGAGTATGCCACATCTTCCACATCTCATCCCGTGAGCCGTTCTACTGGTCCAGGTGGCCCCTTGAAAAGACCTCCATGTCCCCAAAAGGCAGAGTTGACCAGATCCATTCCTGATCCCAAGATGGTAGTTATTGCAGTTGTTGTAGGTGGTTAGACATCAACTCCGCCATAAAGGGAAAGTCCGGTGATGAATTAAAATCACGTCGACTCACCTGCAGAAGGACAATCCGAAATCTGATGGCGTCTGTCATAGGCGCACGATCATCCTGAGTCTTCATAGGCAGGCTGTCAGAAGCTAG
This sequence comes from Picea engelmannii, assembly GCA_009831015.1. NCBI lineage: Eukaryota > Viridiplantae > Streptophyta > Pinopsida > Pinales > Pinaceae > Picea > Picea engelmannii. Next base: position 43,891 of record ML828802.1, read on the forward strand.
GCAGACGCAATTCTTTAATGCAACGTCTCGTTTTTGCTGTTGTTGTTATTTTTGAGTATATGTATCCGTTTTCGCCATTTTTGAAAAGGATCGATGGTTGAGTGAGGCTCCTGGTTGTAAAGCTTTAATGAAGCACTGATATTCTAGTTATGCATGGAATCTTGAGACTTCTTTCCTTATGGATGTCAGTTTATTTCATGTCTTTGTTTACACTGTGTTAGAGCAACTTAGAATTGGAGAATCCAGTCGAGTTGTAACTGTTATAGGATGATGTAGATTGGATCACTGTAACAGTTGCATTGTTTCTAATCGGTCCTTGTGATTTTCTTAGCGCTGAGTGACTTGGAATTGGAGAATCCAGTCAAGTCCCCCTTTCAGTTTCTTGAGACCCTGAACCAAGAGGATCTTGCATTCAGAGTCTTTCTTCTACAAACTGCTGAAAATCCTGTTGCTCGAGGCAGTTTTCTCACTCTTCTTACCAAGTCTTCCACCTTCTCATCTTTTAATCAACTCACTGACTGAATTTAGATCAATACCTCCTTTGTTCCTTACATACCAGACTCAGTTCCTGAGTTAGAGCGATATCTACACGAGTCTCTACCCATTTGATCACCCATTAAAACTATCGTGACATAAAAAGTGATGGGCATTGGGCTTTGCTCCTGCAAGCAATCCAGGAGCGACTTTTGACACTAACATGATGATGCTCTCGCCTCACTATCCATGAGATGTTATTTAAAATTTATTACTAAAAATAAGGATGAGACATTATGTTGTTTTTACATGTTTAAATATGAATTGTATGTTGCGGTTATATGTTAAATAATAAAGTTGAATCCATCTTATAGAATTTTATTTTATACGTTGTCCATGATCTAATGGATAAGTAACTAACATAAAAGGTTGATTATCATCACTTAACCAATCAGTGGATTTCCAGGAAAATCTATAATGGTAAAGGATGGTGACCTATCGTGAAATGGGAGAAGGCTCCCATAACAGAGAAGAAGAGTCTAATGAAAGGAGAGTGGTATAAACCCCTCCATACTAAGTTGAAACTGTAAGAAGTCTCATGGAAAAGTTGCAAATATTTAAGGACGATAATGAGAGGCTTATGAAAGAACAAAAGAAGCAAAATGAAATAAATGTAGTATTGTTGCAAATGTTGTCAGATATATAGAGGCAACTACAACACAACCCAACAACTAGTAATGTGGACAAACATCAACCTGAGAAAACCCAGATTCTACCTGAGATACAAAGGCATGGTCCTGAAAAATAAATGCAAGAAGAAGCCCTCCCTAGAAGGCCCAACATGGAGCCAAGAGGCATGTCAAGGTCAACAACTCATCTGAAGAATCCTCTAGTGAAGGAGAAGAAATCTCCAAGGAATTGTCCAACAATGAGACTAGTTCACACTCTCAGAGGAAAAAAAAGAGGAGGAAACACTACAAGGGTGGTGACCCTGAAGAATTTAAGAAATCCAAGCCACCCACTTTTTATGGGGAAATCAAAAAGGGGGAAGAAGCATAATCTTGGATACTTGGTCTGAAAAAGTACATCAAAGTTCATGACTACTCTAAAAACTTGAAGGCCCGAATAATCATATTTAACTTGAATGGAGATACCTCTATTTGGTGGGAGGACCTTAGAAATGTAAAGGGAATCCATGAGAAGGATTTTTCTTGGGGAAAATTTGAGAAATAATTCAAGAAGAAGTACCTATCTAAAAGGTACTATGATGACAAGACTAAGGACTATGAAATCAAACTAGGACAACTCACCATAGATGAATATATTAACAAGTTTATGGAGTTGTTGAGGTATGTTCCCTATACAAAGAACGAAAAGATGAAGATACAGGGATTCCTTAGTGGGTTTCCTCAATCCTTCGATAATGTAATTGAGTTTGATGGACCTAAGACCTTGGAAGATGCCATTTAGAAGGCTAGGTACTGCTATGAAAAATTCAACCACAAGGTAGAATATCCCAAGGACTAGAAGAAGAAAGGTAAATTAGGATTCAAGAAGAAGGGGGTTAAACCCTCAATGTTTGATAATTATGGGAAGAGTTCTAAGATGAGATTTCCCACTAAGAGTGTAAATCAACAAAAACTTCCATCTTAGAGTGGAAATAAAACCTTTGGATCAGCCTCGGGAAAGACTGATAATACAAAGAGAGAGCCATTGAAATGTTGGGAATGTGGAGAAGAACATCTACTGGGGGACTACCCTCATAGAAAACCAAATAGTATTAGGGTATACAATGTTCACGAGGCTACCAAAATTAATGACGTGGCCAGGAGCATGCCACAAATTCATGAATCCTTGGATAATAGACAAGCAGACCACCAAGCCTCAATGGTGGAATTGGAAGGTATGATTACCAACCATATTATTTCTATTCTAATTGAACCTAGTTCTAATTTGAGTTGTGTTTCCCCTCAAACTATTGAAAAATGTAAATTACAATGAGTGAAATATGCTAAACCATGGTTGGTGTAGTTGGCCACTGGAACAAAGAGGAAGGAAACAAAGGTCATACCATCATGCCAACTCATTATGAATGGGTTGTCTACCCAAGAAAACCTAAACATGCTCCCTTTAGGATCTTATGACATGTTGATTGGCATGGACTGGTTGGCTGCATATAAATCCAAGTTGGAATGTTATAATAAAACATTAGAGTGTGAATATGAGGAAGGGAAGAGAAGGACCCTACAAGGAATTCAAAATCATGTCTCAGTGAGACAAATATCATCCTTTCAAGTGAAGAAGTATTGCAGAAAAGGATTCCCTTTATATGCAATACAAGTACTGAACTTTGTTGAGGACCATAAACCAATCCTAGAGGACCTTCCTATATTGAGATAATATAGAGATGTGTTTCCTAAAGAGGTACATGGTCTACCTCCAAGAATATACATTGATTTCTCAATAGAACTTGTACCTAGAGTGGTGCTAATGTCTAGAGCACCTTATAGGATGAGTACCCCAGAGCTAGTTGAGCTCAAGTTACAACTGAAGGAGATGTTAAACCGATTTTTTATTCAGCGTAGTGTGTATCTTTGGGGAGCACCAACCTTGTTTGTGAAAAAGAAGGATGGCACACTCAGGTTGTGCATAAATTACAAACAACTTAATAAAATGACAATTAAGAATAAGCATCCCTTGCCGAAAATTTATGACTTATTTGACTAGTTAAGGGGTACTACAATTTTCTCCAAGATTGAATTGAGGTATGGGTACCATCAGGTCCATATTAAGGATGAAGACATCCACAAAACAACCTTTAGGACAAGGTATGTCAGGCACTATGAATTTGTGGTGGTTCCATTTTGGGCTTACCAGTGCATGAGCCACCTTCATGTGCTTGATGAATAATGTTCTTAGCAAGTTTTTGGATAGGTTTGTGTTAGTTTTCATTGGTGATATCCTAATATATTCTAAGAGAATGGAAGAGCATGAATATCACCTCAATTTAGTGCTTCAAGTGTTGAGAGAACAAAATATCTATGCAAAGTTTAGTAAGTGTGACTTTTTCCAAAAATAAGTCCATTACTTAGGCCATGTCATGAATGAGGAAGGAGTGGCAGTTGATCCTGACAAGATCAAAGCCATTATGGATTGGCTTACCCCAAAATATGTAACTGATATAAGATCCTTTATGGCCCTAGCAGGGTACTATAGAAGGTTCATAAAAGGGTTTTTCAAGATTGGTTATCCAATCACCTCCCTTCAAAAAAAGGGAATCAAATTTGTTTGGACAACCGAGTGTGAAGAGAGTTTTCAAAAAATGAAACATTTATTGACCAATGCACCTGTGCTGAAGATTTCATACCTAGACAAGGATTTACTTGTGTGCACAGATGCATGCAAATAAGGACGAAGAGGAGTCCTCATGCAAGAAGGGCATGTAATCTGTTATGAATCCAGGAAATTGAATAAACATGAAATGCATTATGTGACCCACGACTTAGAATTATATACCATAGTGCATGCCTTAAAAATGTGGAGACATTACCTCCTAGGAAGAAAATTTGTGTTCATGATAGACCATAGTGGACTAAGGTATTTATTTGACCAACCCAAACTAAATTCTAGGCAAGCTAGATGGATAGCTCTCCTTAGTGAATTTGAATTTTTCAAAACTGTAAAGATATATATAGAACAAGAACCCATAGGATTGAAATATGATGGCTATCAATTGTTGAATGATGGCTTGTTAACCTACAAAGGTCGGTTGTATATCCAAAATTGTGACAAATTGAATAAATTCATCATGGATGAACTACATAAAATACCATACACTGGTCATCCTAGTTATCAAAAAATGATCACAACCACTAAGAAATTGTTTTATTTTCCATGAATGAAAAATGACATAACTGGTTATTTAGCTAAATGTTTGGAATTCCAACATGTTAAGGTGAAACACAAGCATCCAATAGGGTTGCTACAACCCCTACCTATTTCAGAGTGGAAATGGGAAACCATCTCCAAGGATTTTATCATAGGATTACCTAAATCATCCAAACAAAATGATGCCATTATGGTAGTTGTGGACAAGTTGATAAAGGTTTCTCACTTTATCCCAGAAAAATCCACTTGCAAGGAAATATATATTGCCAATATTTTTATGAAAGAAATATTTAGACTACATGGGATGCCTATGGAAATCATATCTAATAGAGATACAAAATTCACCTCAAAATTTTGGATATATCTATTTGTTGGTTTTGGAACTAAATTGTTATTTAGTACATCCTATGACCCTCAAACTGATGGGCAGACAGAGAGGGTAAACCGAGTATTGGAAGACATGTTCTGGATGCATGTGATGCATTAGCCCAAGAAATGGGAAGAATACCTACCACTGGTAGAATTTGATTACAACAATGGCTATCGAGAATCCTTGAAAATGATTCCTTTCGAGGCTCTCTATGTTATACAATGAAAAATTCCAATCAGATGGAATAACCCAGTGGACATAATTACACTTGGGCCAGACATGCTAAAGGATTTGGAACAACAAGTAGCTCAAACAAAAAAAATCTAAAAGTGGCCCAGGACAGGAAGAAGAGCTATACAAACATCAAGATGACTCATAAAGAGTTCAAAGTATGGGATCATGTGTATCTCTGAGTTAAACCTAGAAGAAGTTTCTATTGATTTTTTCTAATTTTCAGATCTGATAATTATTGCGTTGTGATTTAAATGTTATTGGTATCGTAGAATAATTACACACTAGAAATATCAACAAGACTTAACAAACTTGATGAGAGGTTATTGTAAGTAAATATTATGTGATATGATATATTACAATTGAGGGCCCAGATATATATACTTGGGTGGAGTTCCCTTTCATTAATGGACATGAATTCTCCATTATTGTCTTTTCATTAATTAATTTATTACTAATTATTAATTATTGATTATTTATATATTTATACATTATTAATATACAACCCGAGTGGGCCTAATGGTTAAGAACATGTGTTTCCTCTTAAGAGGTCACAAGTTCAAATCCAGAGGGGGGTAGGGTATGTATACCTCCGTAGAATTTACCAGTCAAATCGTTGGGTGGAGGGGGGTCCCTTGTCCCACAAACAAGGGGGTCTCATACACCAATTTGGTGTGGCTTGGTCGTGACCTTAAAAATATATTATATATATTATATAATAATATATATATATTTGGTTTGGGAAATTATAACCCCAGGCATGCCAAAGAGGCCCCTCACGCAACACAGAAGGCGAGTCGAGGGTTTTGAACTAGTGGCTTCACATAACAATTTGCCTTAACAATACACTCCATCACCAATTGTTCTACACCCCGAGGGCATATTTATACATTATATTATAAATAAATTATTTATATATTAGATTTATGTTGATGATTATTTCCTCACATGCACGTCTATTTAATATATATCACTCCATCCTGGAGCAGGAAATGTGAGAGCACCTCGAGTCTATACACTCCTCGTCAGGAGAAAGACTATTCTTGGGACATTCACCAATAGCAAAGATCTGTGAGTGAATGAGTCATTTCCCTTGGTCAAATCAACATGAACAATCTGGTAGAATGTCTTCCCGATGTTTCTAACTAGAGAAACATCATCACTCCCTCTCAGCGAGGGAGACATTCTGCATCACGCCAAGCTTGTCTCTAAAGTATACAAACTTTGTCTTAAACAAAGGCTTGGTGAGAATGTCTGCAATTTTCTCATGTGGATATGTACTAGAGATTTACTACTCCCTTCTGTAGCATTTGTCAGATGAAGTGATATTTGATCTCAATGTTCTTTGACTTGTCATGAAATATTGTATTTTCTGAAATCTTGACACAACTTTGATTATCACAATGTATTAAGGTTGTCTCTAGATCTTAATCAAATAGTCCTACAAGAATTTTTTGAAGCCATACTACTTTGCGAATTGCGACACTGGCTGTGATATACTTTGCTTCTATTGTACTGAGTGCTACAAAATTAATCTTCTTCCTACTAAACAAGGATATCATAGCTTATCCTAAATTGAAGCAACACCCCAAGGTGCTCTTTATGTCCATTGCACTCCCTACCTAGTCAGAATCAGTATATTTCTACAGCCTCACTTCACCACCTGAGTCATGTCTTAGATTATATCCAACTATACCACGCAGGTACCTTGACACATGATTTGTTTCAACCCAATGGAAGTGACTTGGTTCAACCATGAACTAGATCAGGGTGTTCACTGCAAAGAAAATATATGGCCTGGTGTTAACTAGGTACATCAAGGATCCAATTAGCTGCATGTACATAGTAGGATCCACCAAATCTGAATCTGAAGAAGAATCACTCAACTTCTTCATGTTTGTCATCATAGGTGTAGTCATGGACTTGTAATTCATCATACTGAATCTGCTCAAGATCCCAATTGTGTACTTCCCTTGTTCTAATAATATCTCACCTATATTTTTCCACACCTACAATCATAAGAAATAAATCATCATGACAAGATCCTTCATCTCAAACTCATAGGCCAAGTCCCTCTTCCACTTATCGATGATTTGGTCTTCTCCAGTAAGGAAGAATTCATCAACATATAACACCAAGATCAAAGGATCACCATGAACAACCTTGTAGTAAAGGTTGGGATTTTCTTCACTCTTGGTTAATCCCAATATCATCAAGCATCCATCAATCCTGGAGTACCATGCCCTGGGTACCTACTTGAGTCCATACAAGGCCTTCTTCAACCTGAAAACATGAGACTCCCTCCCATGTACCTTAAATCCTTGAGGTTTCTTTATGTACACTTCTTCCTCAATCACACCATTGAGGAATGGAGTCTTTAAATCCATTTGGTGTAATCTCCAATCCATGACTGCTGCAATGTAAATAATGGTCTTGACGGAAGTGTACCTGAAAACTGGAGCAAATGTCTCCTCATAGTCCACTCCCTCTTTCTGGGAGAACCCTCTTGCCATGAACTTCGCTTTGTAATTTTCAATGTTGTCATTTGTTGCATGCTTGATCTTGTAGATCCACTTGGAAGTCACCACTGACATCCCCTTAGGTCTTGGCACAATCTCCTACACATCATTCTTCATGATGGACTGATATTTCTCCATCATGGAATCTCTCCAAACTTGCTATCCCGTTGCCTCCTAAAAAATGGAAGGTTCAGAATCAATAATGTGACTCATCAATGCCATATAACTCAATAATTTATTAGGTCATCTACTTTACCTAAAACTACCATGGGGAGTTGCATGCCTCTGTGCATCCTGTAATGTATCACGAAGCTAGATTGGCCTCTTCCTGGCCTCTAGAACAATGACTCTAGGAGGGTCCATTGGTTCAGCTAGATCTGCTGACTTCTCCTGATAGTTTGATGGATGATCAAATGGAACAGAGGGACCTGAACCCACATCCTTCAGAGCCTTCTGGTCCTCACTATAGATCTCCATGTCAGACTCTTTGGACCTCCTGAAGGCTATGTCTTCATCAAAGGTGACATCTTGACTGACCTCTATCTGGTGTTTTCTTGGAATGTAATTTTTTTAATCCTTTGATGTCTTGTTATATCCAACAAATTTCCCATTCTTCCCAAAGGCTCCAACTTCTTCCTTTTATCCTTGGGCATGTGAATGTATACTGGACAACCAAATATCCTCAAATGATTTACCTATGGTTTCACACTTGTGAAATCTTCCTCATGAGTCTTGTCCCCCAAGATACGATGATGACTCTTGTTATGGATGCACACTATTGTACTGGATGCCTCTCCCCATAATAACATGGGTAAATCCTGATCATGAATCATGGCTTTGGAAACCTCTACAATGGACTTGTTCTTCCTCTATGCAACCTCGTTCTGTTGTGGTTTGTAAGGAACATTAAACTCCCTCTTGATCCCTTCCTCCTTGCAAAAATCACTGAAGTCCCTGGAAGTGTACTCTCCTCCATTATCTGACCTCAACACCTTGATATGTTTCCATGTCAGGTTGTCTACCTAAGTCCTGAACTCCTGGAATTTGTTGAATACCCGATACTTGGTATTCATGAAGAAGATGTATGTCTTCTGGGAGAAATCATCAATGAATATCACATAGTACAGGAATCCACCCAAAGATGTAATTGTCATAGGTCCACATATATCTGAATTTACTAGATCCAAGATCCCCTTGGACCTATTGTCACTGCTTGGAAAATATCCCTTGACATTCCTTCCAAGTGCACATCCCATGCAAATGCCATCGTCCTCTACCTGAATATTTGGAAGTCTTATGACCATCCTCTTCAATGTTGGTAAAGCTCTGTAATGTAAGTGTGCACATATTTAATGTCATAGCTCATACAAACTGATGTTGTCATGTACCAATGCATGTGTTGATCATCCCAACAATTTGTATAGACCTCCCTCTCGAACGCCAATCACTACTGCAGAGTCTATACTTGATCCCTTAGGCCATACAAGAACCTGTCCATTCACTAATGCAACTCTATAGACTTTATAATCCAATGTTGAGGTAGAAAGAAAGTTCTTATTCATCCCTGGTACATACAAAACATATTGTATATGAATAGTATCTCTGGACTCTAGTTGGAATGAAGTTGTACCAACTCCTCTCACTGCATACTTGGCCTTATCACCAAGTTCTACTCACAATGTTGACTCCCTCTCAACCAAATATGAGAGACAATTACAGGAACTTGTCATGTGTCTGGAAGCACCACTGTCCACTAACCAAATATCACTACCATTTGCAATAATTCCTAAAAGAGTGGAGACAAAGAAGTGCTCTTTATGAAGTTCATATTCAATCTTATCAAGTTTAGATTCCTTTGTATTATTTTGTGGTGGATGCTCATCAATATCGGTTATTGATGCATGTTTCTTTCCCTTCATTTTCTTCGAAGGAAATTGAGAAGCATAGTGACCAAATGTATGAAAATTGAAGAACTTGATTTTTGAAAGATCCTTATTCTTTTGTTCTTTAACTGGGGCATATCCTCCCCCTGTATTTTCATTTCCAAAATTCCTTTTCCCTTTTCCTTTTCTTGCATGAGATGCAAGAGCTTGAGTTCCTTTATCTTGAGGTTTCTACAAGTTGTTTTTGGAAAATGTTCTAGCCTTCTCTTGGACACACTCAATCCATAGCCAATCAAACTTGGGGAACTCCTCTCATCTATAAATGCTCTGAACAAATGGTTCCCATGAAGAAGGAAATCCATTAAGAGTCATTGTAACAAGTTCTGCATCATCAATGATGTCTCCAATGGTCTTAAGTTGATCTCTAAATTGGGAGAATTTCATAAAATAAGTGGCAAATGAATCAGATTTGGTCATCATGATACAACAAAGTTGATTTCTCAAAGCTAATTTCCTGCTAGTTTTCTTCCTCTCGAACAATCCCACCAAGGAGTCAAACATTTCTTTGGAAGTTTTCAACTCAACAATGTGTGGAATCAAATGTTCTTTTACAGAATCTATCAAGATCCTCTTAGCCTTTGCTTCATTCTTCTTATTCCTAGCTTTCTCTTCAACACTTTTTGGTTCTAAGGAATTTTGTTTTACATAATTTTGAATCTCATTTTCATCCAATATGAAGAGTATCCTGGTCTTCCAAGATCTGAAATTTGTAGCACCATCTAGCATGCCTTCTACTCTGAGTATGGACACCATCTTGTAGAGAAACATAGAGTGACCAAACGAGTTAGTTGCACTATGTAGTGAAATCCTTAAGGCGGGCGTGCCCTGTAATTAGGAAAATCATGACCAAATGGAATGTGGCCACTCTGTGCGCATAGGAAGCTTGCGACCATGACCATACAACTGCAAAAAATAAAAAAATTGAAGCAGATCTATCAGATATGGAACTTAAAGTTTTTAACTAGCTTCATAAAGGACTTATACTAGCTCTGACATTGAAAGATTTTAACTAGCTCTGATACCATGTTGAATTTTTCTAATTTTCTAATTTTCTAATTATTTCCTTACGATTTAAATGCTATTGTTATCATATAATAATTACACACTGAAAATCTCAACAAGACTTAGCAAACTTGATGCGACGTTATTGTAAGGAAATATTATATGAGATGATATATTACAATTGAGGGCCTTGATATAAATACTTGGGAGGAGTTCCCTTTCATTAATGGACATGTCTTTTCCATTATTGTCTTTTCATTAATTAATTAATTATTAATTATTAATTATTTATATATTAATACATTATATTATAAATATATTATTTATATATTATATTTCTGTTGATGATTATTTCCTCACATCCACGTCTAATTAATATAGATCACTCCATCCTGGAGTAGGCAATGTGAGCGAACCTCGAGTCTATCCACTCCTTGTCAAGAGAAAGACTACGCATGGGCCATTCACCACTAGCAAATCTCTGTGAGTGAATGAGTCATTTCCCTTGGTAAAATCAACATGACCAATCTGGGAGAATGTCTGCCCAATGTTGCTAACTGGAGAAACATCAATAGTTCCTAGAGGATGGGAACTTGTGCCAAGCAGGAACCTCAATTTTGTGGACCTTTTGAAATTCTAGACAGAGTGGAACATGTAGCGTATAGATTAGCTTTACCTCCCATAGTGAAAGAACATAATGTTTTCCATGTTTCATTGTTAAAGAGATATATACAAGACTATGCTCACATAATTGACTGGTCTATGATCCAGGTGTAACTAGAGGGAGAATTCCTGCTAGAACCTCAATGTATCCTAGACAGGTAAGAAATACCACTCAAGAACATAACCATTGCACAGGTCAAGGTGCAGTGGAAACACTTGGGTCCCAATAAATCTACATGGGAACTGGAGGAGGCCATGAAACATGCATACCCTTTTTTTTCATTGTTGTATAAAGAGTTTTTGTGGCAGATAGAACACCGAGCGTGGTATTCCTTTAAGGGGGAGGGGAGTGTAACACCCATGTTTCCCCTATTTTTTAAATATAATTATCATCATAACCAAAAATATAGACATGATTGTTATGTGATAATTGAAAGACAATAGACCTTTGATAAATTATGTAATGTAAATATTAGTTATTAATGTAACAGGGAGATGTTGAACTACTCTTGAAGGGATGGACTTCAAAAGTTAGGATATCATGAGATGAATGGTGCAAAAGGGGAGTTATTACTAGTTTAAATGACCCTGCAAGGAAGTACCCTATAAATTTAAAACAATGCAGACCCTCAACTATCCTCAGCCCCAAAAAATTGATTACTAGTTGGGCTCGTAGTTGGGTAGTATCCTTTGGGAATCAATGAAGGATGGGAATAAGTACCCATCAGGTAGATTCTTACACAGCCCATGAGTTCTTGGGGAAGAATACACAAAAGGAAGGGATAGGGAGAGGAGGAGACACATGGTTGGGAAAATGTCGGAGCACTGGAGCAAAGAAAAACAGAACTCTCTGGTGTAAGGAAAAGGAAAAAGGAAGTGCAAAAGTAATATATGCTCCTTGGAAAACTTGTAGAAAAAACAATTATCCTCTTGTGGCATCATATCCTGGCTCGGGGGTGGTTGGATATAGTAGTGCATAGAACAACCTTTCCTATGGTTAGGTGGAGAGCATCACACCATTCAGTAGTCATCAACATCTTCCAAAAATTTATAGATAAGTAACTTTTATATATGTTATGTGTATTGAAAGGAAAATACATAAGCTTGCATGGTCTGTATGGTAGCATATGTCTTTAGAAAATATCTTCCAGTATTTTATCTGTAGAAATATTGGGTGACGAATGTGTATAATTGTTTCAGTATGTAAATTACTCAAAACTTTGTTATATAATAAGTTGAAAGACTACCTAACATCCATGCTTATTGTAAGTTTCATTATGGATATGTGTGTGTGTGTGTGTGTGTGTGTGTCATCGTGTTTGGATCCCTGCAACAAAGGAATCCTTGCGAGACAATACAAAACACAGGCACCCTGGCTAGGAAATGGAATGCCTTGGACCTAGGAGAGAGTACTCGAAAAATCAGAAGTCTTGAAAATGACTGGAGAAAACCCTCGTGAAAATTTGGCTAAGTCCTAACCTGATTGTTAAGTCTGAGAAAACCCTTATTTTTCCTCAGAGGAATCGTGACCATTGATTTAGAATGGTTGTTAGATCTATATCCTTTATCACTGTAGGGGCAGGATTAAATCTCGACTATCAAACCGGAGAGATAATATATCGCCATCGTCCATCGAAGGGTGCCATTCAAAGTAAGTCATGGAGATGGGCTACGACGAGGAGACTCTGAGGGGAGATTTGGACCATTAATTGGAGAAAGGGTGAGATTTGATCTCGACTGTCTTTATGGAGAGATAATATATCCCCACCATTCATCGAAGGGTGTCATTCAAAGTAATTCACAAAGATGGGCTCCAACGAGGAGAATCTGAGGAGAGATTTGGACCGTTAATTGGAGAAAGGCTAAGATTTGATCTCGACCGTCGATCCAACAAGATAAAATAATCCTAGTCGTTCTTCAGAGGACGTCATTCGAAGTAAGTTTCATATCTAAAGGAGATACACTATGAAGGAATAACTCTAAGGGATGATCAGGACCATAGATCAACGAATGAAAGATCAGATCCTCATCGTAGGTTTTGAGTTATAAGATTATGATTTGAGAAGGACTGTACCCCCAATGATTCCATGACCAATTACAATTGGTCCATATGGAATACAAAGGTTGGCCCATGTGTCACGAGGGAATTGTGCCACATGTCAAGTAGAATCAAGTTTTAGGTAGGACCTTATGTTGGATTATGAGTGCCACATGTCATGATCGGGTGGTGGGGCCATGTGTCAGGACAGGTGGAAACCAACATGTATAGAGGTGGAAATGTGTTAATTTGAAATTTGTAGGTCAGGTTGAGTATGAACCTCATCGGTTTCATACATGAGGAAAACATTCTTAATTCTCGTCATTAGATCTTCATGAAAATATCTCGACCATTCATCGCAGGGTACTAATCAGAGTGAGTTATAGAGTGAAACTCTGACGAACGAAATCCAAGGAAAGATCTGAGTCATTAATCATAGAGGGTCGTGATGAAACGATAATCGTTGATTTTTCGCAGGCTCTACAAGGCTCTCCGACAGGAGAAACTCTAAGGAAATATTTGAGTCATTGTTCAGAGGGTGGTCATGATGAATGATAGTCGTTGATTCATCATGGGCCCTACCGTTCCCCTTGGTGAGTATGGGAAAAGGAGAGTGACATATGGGTGACAGAGGTGTTAGCCTGGTGGTTAGCGTGTCATGAGTAGGAAAGGTGCCAATACCTAAATGAGCAATCCAAGTACATACATGACAATGTGTACGCCACGTCAAGTCCATGTGTTGAATGATGGTTATGCCACGTGTCATGGTCCTTTGGCGTAGTGAGGGGGTGGTTGTGACATGATATGAGTGCCACATATTTTGTCATCATGGCAACCAACATGTCTCGGAGGAAAATAGGTCTCGGTACCTGGTTTTTCAAGAGAACTGTTGAGAACTATCGATCTCATCGGGGATGTGGGAACGAAAAGATCTGGTTCGTTGAAGTATCATTGGTGAAATTTGAAGGGTTAGCAAGGATGAGTGTTATCCAAGAATGTTGACTATGATAAAGGCATCTGTGAAATAATGAGATTCATTAGATGAGTGGTTTGAGTTCCGTCAGATCAAAAACATCATATGGGAGGGGTGTTATCCTTTGCAAAAGCTAGTATCATCGACACATTTAGAGTCGTCAGATGCTTGGCCCTAGGACCATAGGATATGGTCATTGATAGATCTGACCATTCATCAATTGAAGGCAAGCATAGATATGGACCTTCAGATATAGATGCATCGTCATCGTAACTTTGGTTGGGGTGTTGTCGATAACCCACATGCTAGTTGGGATCACCGAAGAAACTAGAGTCGTAGTATGCCTGGCCCAAGAACGATTGGATCTGACGAAGTTTTGATACAGGATCATCATCATAAATTTTAGTGTTGGAGTGTTGAGACTCTGTGGGAATAAATTTTGACGACGACAAAGAGAAGTAAAAAGGATTGGGTGTGTGATGCTAACATGCCTGGTAATAGAGGCCACATCGGATGGCATGAGTATTGAGAGGCCATGTGGATGCCATGTGGAAGTAAGGTGGCCTTGAGCCAATGGAGGCCCGAGAAATTTGAGAGACCATAACTTTTGATCCATAACTTGGTTTGGAGCATGATGAAAGTTGTTGGAAAGCACTTGACGAGCAAAAGACAATGGTTCCCTAGAGAAGAGGTATTGAGATTATTGAGAAAAAGAAAATTTTTAATACCCCATCCCTTAAAAGTGTACTTAGGGGGTTGGGTGTGTTACAACCCTAAGTGCTAGTATAAAGAAAATACTGTGACAAGGTAAGTACTCGTAAAATTTTGAGCATCTTTTGTAAGTAATATTGTTATTAAATGAATTAATGTTGGCTCTGGTTGGTTGGTAATGAGTGTGAAATTTTTCTCTCCTTGTCTTTCGCTCATAAAATATCCTTTAAAAGAGAAATTGGTTGTTGTAGAATGAAATTTATGGGTTTTGATTTTACTGTGATGACTATGGATTTTTTTATATATTCTAGTTCTCTATGTTCATAATATCATTTTCCATTGTGTTCATTCCTAAAAAACATTTTACTTTTTAGAGAAAAGGGGGTTATAAAGAAAATGGGTCGAACCTGTATATTTTAACCTTGTACAATTAATTATTGCAAAAATATTCTTAATAAAAGAAGAAACGATACACACACACATTACATACATATTTTACCATATAAACCCAAACCGGGAAAACCAACAACATTTTTAGAGTCACACCTCTAATCTTATATTTATCATATTCTTCATTGTTTACAATACAATATACATATAGGATCTTGCGGCATCCAAGCCCCTAATCCATTGACTTGGATTAGTCAACAAACCCAACTCCTTAATCAGAATTATAAAACCATCAACAAAAACCATGTGCCAAAAATAGACTAAACAATTTTTCTCGGGGCTCTCGTCCTCGAACCCTCCCGGTTGGGGGCACCCCCCAACCCCCCTTTTCTCCCATATCAGTGTACATGACATGGGATCACTTTTGCAAAGAATATAACACATACCCAACATAACCCATAATTGTTATTGTTAGCATACACAGAGGTTTGATCTGCCCAAACTTGTTTTAAACATAAATGCATGTTAGTTGTATGTTTATTATTGGAAATAATGCATTATATACCCATCACTTATCTTACTCTTTGTTTAAAGGGTTCTAGCTTGTGAATGAAATTATTTGGTAGCATGCTATTGGGTTTATTATTGATACAACCCATGCCCATTTTGGTTCTCACATTCAATTTTGACTCTGTTAAATCCTCAGTCTTCATGTTAGAGCAATGAGTATCGTGTTTGGGGTTTGTTGAGCGAAATAACACATTATGTGTTCAACATTAACCTTCCTATTTGTCAAAAACCTTGGTCGCGCGCCATATTTTTTCTCTTTGGATACAATAATCAACCCATTGGTTTGTTTTGATTACACATTGGCTCACATACCCAACCTTCACTTTGTTATAATCCCACAGTCTTGAATGGTCACGATTTTATGAAATGGGTATACCAAAGTAATTGGAATAAGTTGGGTTTGTATGGAAGATGTTGGTTTACCATTTATGCATCATTTTGATATGATTTGGAGTTTGATTCGACCCCATTTGATGATAATTGGTTGGAATTAGAGATAAGTTTAATGACATGTCAACTAAGTTAAAGTTTTGATTTTAATTACATAAACTTCACATTTTTCCCCTCATTGTTTGTATCATTTTTCGTACATTTATCCCCTATTATCCTGGTCATATTTCATTGTAGCTCCATGTTCTTTATCCCTTGTTTACGTAATTAAAAAAGATATGTTGAATTCCTTATATAATAGAGAAGTATGGAAGAAGCATTTTAAGAGGATTTATTAGAGATTTGTTGGCAATGTTGAAAACCCCTACTTATAGATTTTATATTACTTCTAGGTCTCTTGATAATGTATGGACAACTTGATATTTTTTGAGTGAACATGTAAATTGGTCATCCAAATAGGATCCAGAGAAGACTAAGGACAACTCAAAATTCGTAGAAGCAACTCATGAAGCTCAGAATGGCCTCAGCAGACAGAGAAAGGGAAAAAATTCAAAGTCCTCAAAACTCATTGAAAGTGGCATCATCGCAAAGAGCATGTCACAAGATTTCCAACCACGTAAAAGACTTGTCAAATGGAGTTATAGATCGAAAGATATCCATAGTCAAAGTTTGGTCAACCTAGCCCAGCTAACAAGGGATGAGTCAACATCCATATTGTTGACGTCAACATTAGTACGAATGATGTCATCATCTATACAGTGTACGTGGAACATGCAAAAGGAGACATGTGTCAGCATGGTGATGTAGTAGCACCAGAGGCTGCCACATGTCACTCGTTTTAGGCATTTTCGGGTCAATCCGTGGACCAATGAAAAAGCACCACATGGCAGTCCATACATCGACGTGGCAGACCATACGGTGACGTGAAAGGCTGATGTGTCAAAATGATGTGGCAGGTGATGTGGAAATTGGCTGTGTAGGTGGTTGGCGTGGCCCAATGGTTTGTTGCCATGTGGCCAAGTCATGGGATACCACGTGGCAGTGGGAAAATGCCCAATGAGGGCCCGAAAACTGAATTTCAAAAATAAAAAAAGGGTGGGCCTGCCAAATCTAGCGGAGCCCTGCCAGATCTGGCGGCCAAACTAAACACTATGACAAATATAAACCACACTCCAAAGTTGGAAAAATTCCATTCCACACACACACACACACACATATATGTTATAACAATTACCCAAAAGGGGAGGCCCACGGGCTCGACCCCGAGACCTCCCCCTATACAAATGCCTTAACTATAGCTCTTCCATTGTTGGTCCAATGGACTACATTATGTAGGTCACCCTGATTTTTGTTTATACGATGATTCTGCCCACGGATAGAAGGAAATGGGGAGTCATGGTACGGTTGTGCAAGGAAACCGAGATGCAATACAAAGAATTAAATGCAGAGAGCAGGCATGGAAACTGAGACAAGATTTCTCAAGGGCCTGGGAGTGCCAGAGTTAGATTGAAGCATGGAGACAATCATTTTTGGGTAATTGGACACCAAGAATTCAATGGTGTTGTATGTTTTCTGATCTGAGAAAAGCTTCTGCAGCTTAATTCTAGAATGAGGTATACTTATGTATTTTTCCAAATTCATTTGCTGAGTTAATAAAAAGGCCTACCCATTTGAGAGCAGGACCTCGAGACATAGTCCACCAGGGATGAACTCTGTTATCAAGTTTTTTTTTTTCATATTTGATTCTTATGTCTCTTCATTATTGAGATTTTTGTTCTTTAATGGTGCACTTTAATTTATGCTCATTTAATACAATTCTTTATAAGTCACTTCGATGAAAATATACTGGATCATGTTGGTATCAGAGTAGTCATCTTTGACGTGAATTGTTGAGTGTGAATTCTTACTAGGGCCAAGCATCAGCAGGGTGAAGGAACTCTTAATACTTTCAATCTTGAAGTTGGTCGTGCATCCTAAAGGAAGAAAATGGCAAAAGAGGACAAGCGTGATGAACATGAGAAAAACTTCCATGTAGTATTTTATCGCATGTCAGAAATGGTCGAACAAATGTATGGAGACTACGAGAAGAGGATGAAGAAGAAAGGGAAGAAAAAGGAAGCACAAGCTGATGATAATGCTTCGGTAAATTAGGGGGCTGGAGGAGACCCTCCTGAGCCTCCATCTGCACCATCAAGTTCTATCTCTTCTTCCTCTGAGCATTCTCATCATTCTAGCCATAAAGATTCATTTAAGAAACCATTATTAAAGCTTGATGTAAAATTTTTTTTACCTATGTTTAATGAAGATGTTAATCCTGAAAAGATAGATATATGGATCTGATAGGTTGAAGTATATTGTCGTGTTCAACATATTGATGAAGAAGAAGTTAAAGTGCAACTGAATTCTCTTTGGTTGGAAGGCACCGCTCTCGTATGGTGGGAGAGAAAACTTCAGGAAAGACGTAAGTGTGGTAATATTCTTTCCTCATGGTCGGAATTTAAATCAACGATAAGGAATCAATTTTATCCATTGGGTTATTTACATAAAGAAATGATGGAATGGAAAACTTTAATACAAAGTAAAGGTCAAACTGTACAAAGTTTCACAGAATAATTTAGGAAGAAATCCCTTGCATTAAAAATTCCTATGGATTCTTATGAAACTTTAATGAAGTATATTGGGACACTTCACATTTATATTCGTCATACTTTGTTATTGTTTAACCCCACTAGTCTTGATGAAGTTTGTGTGAAATCCACTCACCTTGAGAACATGGTAAAGCATGTTCAAGAAGATCCCACAAAGAAACCTTCCAATCTCCCACATAATCCATTTAAGAATTTTAAAAGGAAGGATAAGAAGATCACCACTGTAAAGAGAGAAGAAGGAAAACCATCTTGCACTCATTGCAATAAAAGTGGTCACGATGATGGAGATTGTTGGAAACTACATCTAGAGAAGAGACCGAAACAATTCGGTGGAAAGGGGAAGACAAAGATTGTTGCTATAGTACAACAAGATCTTGGTTCCGATTAAGGAGACGAAGGAAATATCACATCGGTTGGAGTACAAGGTAAATATTCCCTTCATGCTAGTTCAAATTCCAAGAATGAATCTCATGATGATGAACGAAAGAGGAATGAATTATTTCATATAAGAGTTGTATATAAACAGACTAAGATAGATACATTATTTGATCCAGGTTCCCAAGTAAAATTGATATCTGAAGCACTTGTCAAAACGATGGGTGTTGAAACAAAACCACATCCAAAGCCTTATTCTCTTGGTTGGGTATGTGATGAAGAAAAAATTAATGTCACCAAGCAATGTAGGGTCAGATTTTCTATTGCTTCAAAGTTGATTGATGAAGTGGATTTGGATATTGTATCACTTGATATATGTGGCATAGTGTTGGGGAGTCCTTATATTTATGATAGAAAAGTAGTCTTCTTTCGTCATGAGAACAAATACCACCTTACTAAGGGGGGAGTGGAATATATTGTTAGATCTCACAGAATGAGGGTAAACACAACACTTGTTAGTGCATGGCAAATGAAGAGACTCATAAACACTAATAAGAGATATGTACTCATGGTCATAAGGGAGAACGATGTCGGAACATCCGATGCTTTCAAAGGATGTGATCCTTATCATAAGAAAGAATTAATTGATATTGTTTCTAAGTATGATGATATTTTCTAGGAACCAGATGGATTACCCCCTAAGAGGGAAATCCAACATGAAATGCATCTTCAACAGGATTCTCCTCTTCCTAATCTGGGCATGTACAGGATGTCAATTGTAGAGATGACAGAGATTAAGAAGCATGTACAAGGCTTATTGGATCAAGGGGTCATTAGGCCCAACTCATCTCCTTGTGGTTCTCCAATCATGATGGTGCCAAAGAAATATAGAACATGGCGAATGTGTGTCGATTACTGGGCCTTAAATAAAATCATGGTGAAAAATCGATACCCTCTTCCTCGTATAGATGATTTACATGATCAATTAAAGAATGTTGTTTATTTCAAGTTGGATTTGCGCAGTGGATACCATCAGATCAGGGTTGCAGAACATGATGCATGGAAGACTACCTTTAAAACCAAACATGGATTGTTTGAGTGGTTAGTTATGTCGTTTGGGATTTGTAATGCTCCGACAACCTTCATGCGTGTGATGAATGATGTATTCAGGCCTTGTCTATATGATTTTGTGATTGTATATTTAGACTGCATTCTTATATTTAGCGGGACTTGGGATGAACATGTGAGGCATGTAAAGAAAGTATTGAATACTCTACAAAGGGAAAATTTGTATATAAAATTGTCCAAATGTGAATTTGGTAAGACTGCACTTGTGTACTTAGGTCGTATTGTAGGAGGAGGACAATTAAAAATTGATCCTTCCAATATTGATGTAATTGTAAATTGGCTTGAGCCCAAAAGTGTAACCGAGATACAAATATTTTTAGGTGCAGTCCAATATTGGAGGAGGTTCATTTCTAACTTTTCCTTTATAACAACTCCTTTGCATTCCTTAACCAGTGTGAAGAACACTTTTCAGTGGGGAGGAAAGCAACAAAAATATTTTGACACTTTGAAGGAAAAGATCAGTACTGCACCAGTATTAGCACTGTCGAATCTTAAACATCCCTTTGAGATCGAGACATATACCAACATATACACCATGGGTGCAGTATTGAAGCAATATCGTAAGCCTATTTGTTACCACTCTGAAAATTTTAACCAAGTTGTTGTTAACTATCCTACATATGATAAAGAGTTTTATGCATCGGTTCAAAGTGTAAAGAAATGGAAGCACTACTTGTTAGGGAAGGAAACAATCATACATATAGATCATCAACCCTTACAGTATCTCCAAGCACAAACCAAACTGCAACAATCTCGACATTATAGATGCATGGGTTTCACACAACAATTTCATTTTGTAATCAAGTACAAAAAGGGTACGAGTAACAAGGTAGTTGATATGCTTTCTAGACCTCCTATTGTTGCTTCTATTATTTTGAAGAATGCTTCTTTATCTCATGATAGCTATATGGAACAATATACCATTGATGAAGATTTTAAAGAAGTATATGAGAAGTTAACCCATGGTGCACATGTAGAGAACTATTATCTACAAGGAAAAATACTCTACCATCTTGGAAAGCTATGTATTCCTACAAGTGAACGAGTCCATGTAATACGAGAAGCTCACACTTCTCTTGTGTCTGGGCATTTTGGGGTAGGAAAAACTATGGCTCATTTGCAGAGGTTTTGTTATTGGCCTCAAATGAAAGAAATTGTAACTAAATATGTAAAGGGGTGTGTGATGTGT
>ML828803.1:0-14759 GCA_009831015.1 Picea engelmannii
ATATGTCCATACCCTTGTATTGAACTATCAACATCATCACACCTGCAAGTCATTACACTCATCTTGATATTAGGGATTAGGTTTAATCAATAAATAAGCATAAAAACCCAAAATGACATAGTAAAAAGTAAATCAACTGAGTAAATAGTCATTTTTACCATATCATTTCACATTTCCACTATTGAGCTCCAAACCCCCCTTTTTACCCTCTGAGTTTGGCATTAATTTTTGGGAGTTATAGGAGACCATTCGACGAGCTGTCTACAGTATTAAGGTAAGCTCTTCATTCTTGACATTTTCATGGTTGAAATTTTTAATTTCATTGGTTAGTTTTTCAGTTTCAAGTGGTTTTTTGAACCCTACATGCGCATAAGCATTCTCGCAGGCAGCCCATACGAGACCTGCGAGAATGATGTGTTCTCACAAGTGATCCTTAAGCCACCTGTGAGGTTCTTGCACTGTGCTAATGGGGCACCTGCGAGAACCGCAAACTCCAAAAAAAATTTAAATTTTTAACCAATGAAAAAGATCCAGATCATGAATAAAATCATTAATCCTCCTTTTATGTTCCTTATGCAGATAAATATCCATAAACATGGTGCTTGAGTGGCGTGAAAGAGAACATGAGGAGGATAATGCAAATGCCGAGAACCATCCGCCTACCATAGCTGCATTGAGAGATTGTGGGCTCCTAAAATACTTCCGCATCCCGGGCATGAGGGCCTAAGTCAGAATACTAGAGTTCCTGGTCCGTATGTGAGATCCAGACCAACAGTTTTTTCATGTGGGAGCTCACACACTGTCCATCGATATAGAGGACATTTACTTTTTGACCGGATTGTCCTGGCATGGATACTATGTCAGCCTGACCGGTAGCAGAGGTGGTGGGCTAAAAATGAGTGAGTACTGCAATCAATACTGTGTACCTGAGGCTGAAAGGAAAAAAGGAAAAGTGGCTATCTGGGGGGTACAAGACTTGACCCTTCGTACTATCCTTTTCACGATAGCTCATATGGCTGGGAGTTATGCTCCTCATATGGCATTACAGAGCTACTTCCAGTACGCCATCGAGTGTACTGAGCCCCAAGTACTCAACTGGGCGGATGTTGTGCTTCGCAGTATCAAAAAACAATTAACCAAATTAAGCAATTCAGGTATGGATCGTTACTAGTATCCTTCTTCCTCAAGAGAGTCCCTATATTTAGACTACAGGTTGAGTGGCACATACCGGGTCTCATGGATCCAAGGATGTTGAGATGGTGTCAGCTCATGGCCCGTCACGTAGCAGGACCAATCGTCAAATACGCCGATATGTTCTTCGATTGGCTTCAAAATCAGATGTTGATGGTCGATGATTACGCTTATGCCAGGTTGGATTTCCGAGGAGATCCGGATTTGGCATTGCCTGAGGATGCTCAATGGGGAGACCTTGGTAAGAAGGACACACATTTTCTTTTTTTTTTAAATGTTTTTGAATTTTTATTATATTCAAATGTTTTTTTGTTTTATATATTTATCCAAAGTCTAACACAAAATGTTCGTTGATAACACAAATGTTGGACCGTATAGACCTCCTGGCACTTCTCCTATCCAGCGACGAGGAGAGCTAGCAGCAGCACCACAGTATGTCGAAGATTATCAGGTGGTGGAACAGAATTTAGAGGGTCTGACAACAAACATTCCAGATATGAGGCCTGACAATAGACATTCCAGATATGACTCTGGAAGAGGTTCCACGACGTGATCAACATCACATTGTAGGGGTATCAGCAGTTATGAGTCGACTGCTCTGTAGAGTTGCTAGAGTAGTTGTGTGTTACCGTGAACGTCATCCATGATGTCACTTTGTAGAAGCTATAAGCTTCCATTTTTGATATTTTGGTCTTCAGACAAACTTTTGTAAAAAACAAACTCTTTTGATCGTTATATATACAGATGGTTTCTACCAGTTTACTTTATATTGTGTGAATTTTAATGTGTTTGATTTATAAATGGTTCAAATGTCTGTCCAATACATAATTAGCTAATGCATCTATTAATGTATTAAGACGTCTAGGAATATGTTGATATTCAATGTGATCAAAACAACGTTCCAAGAGGCGAATTCACAAATACACCCGTAACAAGGTAGGGCTTCGAATAGAGTAGATATTACTTAGCTGTAGTACTACTAGCTGCGAGTCAAGTCGCACAGCCAAATGACGAATTCTGAGCGAGATAGTATCAACCAATAATTCAATGACGACACTATACTCTGCAATGTTGTTAGTCGCATGGCCAAGGAATACACCTCATAAAGATACAAGTTCATTTGTTGGGGCATAGATTGCCCACGCAGTGGAAGCTAGGTTCTGAGTACTACAACTAGCACCATCAGCGAAGCCAATATAGGGTAGTGAAGACTCCGACATCTGGCAATCAAACACAACGTCACATAAGGGCAAAGACCAGATAACGTCAAAGCAAACTAAAGTAACACACACAAAGTATGATACATAAAAATACAAATACTTGTGCACAAATTATTTATGCATAGTACTTCTTCAAGTATAACCCATTCCTGGGTTCACTCAAAGGGATACCATCGTAATCGACCAGCTCATATGCTCCTTTTTCCAAAACGCGGTGAACAATATAAGGTCCTCACCACATTGGTTCGAATTTCCCAGCTCCTAACACATCTCGATCTTGTTCATAAATAAGAACAAGATCACCTTCAGAGAAAACACGAGGCTTGACATGCTTGTCATATTGTGCCTTGACACATTTCTTCTAGGCTTCTATTACTAGGGTGGTGTCACGTCGAGTTTCGTCTAATCGCATCAGATACAATAGACGTTCTTATTTAGCAAAAGTATTGGGTGAGAGTTTGACAGCTAGCTTCAGAGAGGGTATCTCACATTCTATAGGAAGAATGGCTTCCACATCATAGACTAATCGAAAGGGTATAAAACCAGTAGCGGATTTGACAGATGTTCGATATGCCCACAATGTCGAAAACAACATCGTGTGCTAGCTTATTTTATGAATTCCTATCATCCGTCGAAACATAGTTATAAGAACTTTGTTGATCGCTTCGACCTGGCCATTAGCTTGTGGATAATAGGGTGTTGAGTTATCATGACGAAGACCCAACTTTTCCATAATTTCAGACATCATAAAATTTCTAAAGTGACTACCGTGATCAGTGATGATAGCTTGAGGAACACCAAAACGAGCTATGACATGGTTAAAAAGAAACAAGGTTGCAGTCTTCCCAGTATTATCGAATGTTGGCATCGCCTCAGCCCATTTTGTAAAGTAATCAATAGCTACAATGATGTAACCATGCCCCCCGGTCGAGTGAGGGTGATATGTCATGAAATCAATGACCCATTTCGCAAAAGGACCAATTGAGACCACAGGATGAAGAGGAGTAGGATGTGACCGAATTTTCTGATTGTAGGTCTGGTAGGCATGGCATTTCTGAATGATAGTAATGAAGTCATTGAACAAGGAAGGCCAAAAATAACCTGCGCTTAAGATCTTCTCGGCAGTAGCATACCCAGACATATGACCACCACATGCTCCGGCATGGCAGTCATTCAGAGCTTTCTCAGCTTCATCAAACATCAGATAACGTCGAAAAACAGAGTCAATTCCCCGACGATAAAGAGTATCCCTGAGGATAATGTATTGACGTGCTTGATAACAGATGCGACGTCGTTCAGTACTAGACAAAGCAGGCCAGAAAGTTTGGGTTTGGAGATATATAATGATATCTTCATACTAAAGATCGTCAGTACTAATTAGGAAAAGAGATTCATCGGGTAATGAATCTACTGCTACATTTTCCGTGGCAGAGTGAGGAAAATCGCATATCAACTCAGCAAAAACTAAGGATTTCTTAGACGTGGCGTGATCGAATTCCAAGTCAAACTCCTGGAGTATGAAAATCCATTTGGAGTATTTTCCCCCTAGCAATTGATGTGTCAAAATGTGTTGCATAGGGTTGCAATGAGAAATCACTGTAGTTTTCCATGAGAGGATATAATGCCAGAAGCGTTGGATAGCTTGAACGGCAGCCAAGGCGAGTTTTTCAACATGTTGATACTTGATTTCTGTAGATGTGAGACTTCAACTCAAGTAATAAATAACATATTCATCGTGCACATCATCTTCTTGGACGAGAACCATGACAATGGTATACTCTGAGGCAGCAAGATAAAGAAAATAATCACGACTATAATCAGGAGGAAAGAGTAGCAGAGCTCGCATGAGGGACAACCTCAAAGCATCAAAAGCATTATTGACTATGGAATCCCAAACGAACTCGGTATCTTTCTTTAACAATCGCGTAAAACCACAAGTAATCTCTGCATAATTAGGAATGAAACGACGAAGAAAGTTTGCTTTCCCCTGTAAACTTTGTAACTGACACAATGTAGAAGGAGGAGGGAGATTAAGAATCGCCTCAACCTTAATAGGATCCACCCAGATCCCTTGACGAGAAACGATAAAACCTAGAAGACGGCCAGATTCTACGCAAAAAACACATTTATGAGGATTTAAACGAATGCGATAGAACCGACAACGAACGAAAATAACATGGAGGTGAGTAGGGTGATCGACTCTACGCATAGAATGAGCTGGTAAATCGTCCAAATAGGGTTGAATGATATGCTTTATATCATGAAAAGCATAAGACATAGCACGTTGAAACGTTGCGCCAATGTTCTTAAGACCGAAGGGATTTTTTCTATAGGCAAAAGTACCCCAAGGACAAATAAAAGCAGTCTTATGTTGGTCCTCAGGAGCAATGTTAATTTGATTATAGCCAGAGAAACCATCCATGAGAGAGAAGATTTCACTTCCGGCACAGTCATCAACAATCTGGTCGACAAAAGGGGTTGGAAAGTTGTCTTTTGGGCAGGCTTTGTTAATATCCGTATAATCAACACATACATGAATACTGCCACCTTTATTATCAATCGGTATAGGGTTAGAAACCCATTCTGTCAGAGCCACGGGATAAATAAAGCCGGCTTTGAGAAGTTTTTCAACCTCAAGCTTGATAGCCGCCGCTTTATGTGGATGGACTGGACGAAGGCATTGCCGGACAGGTTTAGCACCAAGGTATGTCTTTATCTCATGTACAACAATAGCAGGGTCGATACCTGGCATCTCTTCGTAGCTCCAGGCGAATACGTCATGAAACTCTTTGAACAGGGATGTATAGGTGACTATTTCATCATGGGAACACGAAGCTCCAATATGAACATTTTCGACTATCCTAGGTTTAATGGATATGTCA
Source organism: Picea engelmannii (assembly GCA_009831015.1). NCBI lineage: Eukaryota > Viridiplantae > Streptophyta > Pinopsida > Pinales > Pinaceae > Picea > Picea engelmannii. The sequence goes on from ML828803.1 coordinate 5,294, forward strand.
ATGGGAATCGTGGGAGAGATATTACTAAGGTTCCCTTCGGCAAAAACATCATGTGTAGATCCGAGAACGGTTGATATGACAACAACGGTCGACGGAGGCGAAATCCATTGGTAGTTCTCAAGAGTGTGTTGTTCGAGAAAGAGTATGGAACGATGATGCCCATCATCCCAAGGGGTGTCCTCCATGACGAACATGATCATCTCTTCAGTGGGAAAGATAATACAAAAAGGATCGGGAGACAACTCATCAAGAGAGGGAGTAGAAGGTGTTTCCAATTGAATGGCTTGACATGTTGATTCAACCGAACTTAACGACATTATGTCGTCGAAACGAAGATGATCTCCAGGTTCAGGGACAATCCAAGGGTCGTTTCATGCAGGAAGTTTGTGAGGTACAGTGGAGATCATATTTATAGAAGCAACTGACGGGCGTGGAATATCTGGTGGTGGAATGGGAAAAATACCCATTAACGAAGAGTCCTTTAAAAGGCCTAACCCAACATTCTCATAACCCGGCGGGGTTTTAGCAATAAACGACACGTTGCCAGTACGAGTATCGGAATTGAAGAAAGCAAGTTGGTCAATGGTAACAACCTTTCCTTGATGAGGGAAACGTACTACATGGAAAAGTGTTGACACAACGGTGCACATGGAATCGATCCAGCTACGACCAAGGAGAAGATTATAATCGAGGGGGGCGTCAAAGACCTCTACTTCAACTTGGACCGTCTTACCTTCTAATGTAATGGGAAACGAAGGAAGAACACCGTAAGGCTTAAAACCAGAGCCATTGAAGGCTTTAAAAGTGTTGTGTGATTCATTTAAGGGAATAAATCCAATGGCTTTCCAACAAGAAAAAGACATTACACACGTTGAGGCACCCTCGTCGATAATAGTTCGGCAAAAGTTCTTGTTAGAAACAACAACTTGTATCTGAAAAGAAAGTTGAGGGGGCAACCTAGGAATATGATCATCCAAGTCAAAGACTATCAAATTCATATCTGTCGGGTCAATTCCACCTATAGCTTTCAACAGTGCCTTCCGTTGTGTAGGACAAGACTGAAGGACTTCAAGGGCTGACATTGCTGAAAGTGCCTGGGCCAAATCTTCCACAATATTGTAGGTCTGGGCCGCACGAGCATGAGGAGTGAAAGATGATTTCCTAACGACACCTTTTGGGGGTGGTCGCAAAACTGTATCAAGGCCCGATCGTTCGAGATGAAGAGGACCGTTGGTAGGTGGAGTCAGTGGAGAGGGTTGTACTAACGCAGGTGGTAAATTGTCAACCTTCTCCTTAGATGGAGAATAATCTTTGGCTCTAGTTGTGATTGCAACGTTGTTCTTCTTAGAATCACCAGTACACATCAAAACATATGATGTCGTAGACGTAGATGGTTGGTCATGGATGACCAAATGAGCCTGTTGTTGAGACGAGAAGGGTTGGGACAAGACTGCCGGTGTAGATGGTTTGGGTGTTCCTTGAAGGAACTTAGTGACCTCGGCACGTCGTGGACAATCCTTCGTATAGTGATCCTCACCACAGATAAGGAAAGGGTATCGTGGTTTGCGCTTATCCCGCTCTTCAACAAGAGGGGTTTTAGTTTGCTCAGTTTGATTATTATTTTTTCCTTCCTTATTCTCGCCCCTCCCCTTTTTAGATTTATTTTTACCGGTCGGGGTAGATTGAACGACGTTCACCTCAGAAGTTTTACCAGTGGGAGTGGTAGGAGACGGAGCATTTGGAACATTAGAAGAAGTATATTTAGGGGTTGTACTTGAAATAGAATGTGAGTGGGCGTGAGCAGTACCAATCACACCGTCAGCTGTATGCGAGGCAGCTGGAGTAGTTGAAGTGTTGGAAGTACCAGGACGAGGTAACTCAGGTAATAAATCATAAAGTGTTCCCGTTTGCGAATAAACGAGATCAAGATATTGAGCATGACTTATAGCCTTCTCTTCTATAACAACGCCACCCATGGCAATGTATTTACCAATTTCATTCACAAAGGATTTTGTAAACCATTATGCCAGTAACTGATCAGGAAGTTTAAGTTTAATGAGACGTTGTCTCCTTCGCCACTCATGGATATGATCCGATATATGAGTGCCTCTAGTTTGTTTGAAGGAAGTCAAAATCTCAGTCCCAGTATCATAACAGATCGGTAACTGGTAATGTGTAAGAAAAGTCATAGCTAGGGTGTTAAAATCAGAGAAGAAACCTCGGGGCAACTCAATATACCACTTCGCAGCAGAACCAGTAAGAGTTCGTTGAAAAATACATAAATGAATAGAGTAATCCATCAATGAGTTGGATGAACACCATAGGTGAAAAGTCATAACATGGTTGTTCGGGTCCTCTCCCACTTTGTCGTCGAATTTAGGGATGTCCGATGGAAGCTTGGCTAGAATGACAATCCATTGGGGAGAGTGACGAATAGGATCATTCAAAATCCTAGACAAATCCAACAAATAAAAAGTAGCAAGAAAAGGTAATTGTCGATTCACCTGCGGGTACTGGTGACTTTGGGGTGGAAGCCCTATCGGAAAACCAGTAGGACTGTACGCAGTCTGCCCATAGTGGGAAGATCCCGGCTGATTTGGTGGTGGTTGGAGAGGATAGTAGTTCCAAGGATTGTAACTTTGGGTTTGAGTAGGGACCTGAGTTTGAGTATTGTGACCCTGACCTCAAATAGGATTGGGTATACTTGGATATGGTTGGCCTATACTAGGGGCAGTTTTTTTCCCCCCAGTCGTTTGAGGAAGATTTTGTAGCATCTGATTCCAATACTGGGCCAAAGCAGTAGGTATATTTTGTCCAAAAGGTGGGGTTGGTCCCCCTATCATAGGTGGAGTTCTAATCAGAAGTTGTGTCCCAATTGAAGGGTGAGTAGTAACTGAAACATGTCCTATAAGAGGAAATGGAATCGTACCACCTTGTCCACCAATGGGAATCTGCAAGTTTGGTGTAATGGACGGTATAGTTCCACTAGGATTAGGAATGACAAAAGGAAATTGAGGGAGTGTAGGAATAAAACTAGGAATATGAGGCCTAGAAGGACCCCCAGGAGTACCAGATGGGGTTTGCGGAGGTGTTGGAATAGAAGCATTCAACAAAGAATTCAATGCATGGTATCCTGGCGGTAGTGTCGGAATGACATCAGGCATTCGCTGGGTATTGATAGGGGCAATACTGGCTGCAGTAATCCCGGTTGGGACACTCGTAGTATTCGCGAGATGGGCCATCTCGTCCAGGAGAGAAAATTGATAAGTGGTAGTCATTGGTATAGTCTCTGTCTCAGAAAACACCGGAGGGTTGATTTCGTAAATGGTAGGTGACTCAGTACCAAAAAGGACCCTTCGAAAATTTCCTGACCAAAAAGGATCTTGGCCTTCTACACCGGGAAAAGGCCCAATGGCTGATTCAGAAGATGTAACAACTTCTTCTCCTGAAGAATTTAATCGCACAAAAGGTCGTTCACCATGACAAATGCGATAGTCCTATCTAGTATTGGTAATTCGAAAAGGTTCTAGAGATTCAGTTGATTCCACTTGTGGTGTGGTGACAATTGGGACTTCACTTGTTTCCACGTGTGGTGGGGTAACAACTAGGACTTCACTCTGGTGAGGATATCCCTCAGGTTTACCAGTAGGCAAAGGTTGAGAACCATCCAGATGCTCTGGAGATAAACCTTGCATTCTACGTGAACGTCATGGGGGAGAAATTGTAAATGAGTGACAAGCTCCGCGAATAAATTCTTAGGGTCAACTTTGAGAAACAAACAACACGCACTAGTAAACAAAATCTAGGAAGCAATCACCAGGAAAACAAGACCTTCTAACTTCGAAGCCACTAGTTGGTGATGAAATCCAACGTCGCAACAACGATATGAGAAGGGGCGGGGCTAGGGTGGAAAAGTTACACTGACGACCTGCTTAATGGACTTACACCCTGGTGCAAGCTCCCACACATAATCGTGGGTATACCCTCCAAGGAGCCCGAGTGAGTTTGGCCAACGTTGATTCCAGGTACCATGAAGACTTTCCCCTCCACAGTCACCTTGGGTAAGAACCTAGAGAGATAGGCCACTAAGGTCACCACAAACAACAGTAAAGCCTGGGGGAACAATCGACAATCCGATCCACACGCAAGGGCAGGGTATCGAGCCCGAAATCAACTCAAAAGGCTTCCACTCATCATTGTGGGTATACCTCTAAGTGACCCCCGTAATACGTGCAATCTCTACACTGATGTCAACAAAGCAGGGTGAGTAACTCTGCCAACATCAATGCGACCTAGTGCTTGACCCTTGTGTGAGAAGGGCTTCCTAGGACAATATGTCACAAATGGAATTTAACACTCCCTAACTCAAGATGCTATTGTGTGTTTTGAGATTTTGAAGAGTGTATCTCTCTTCCTACTCCAAAGCACTAGCCTAGTTAAATGTTGGTGTAAAAGAGCCCTATAAAAAGAGTTACTAGATAAGTTTTAAGATTACGCAGTGTTTTTTAAAAGTTGTTGTTTACTCAAAGGTAACGAAAGTGAAACTTATGTTGTATGAATCTGACCCAATAATGCAAGGATGAGAATGAAATGTATCACTTTTCGTTCAATGAATCCTATGTATGGGAGAGAAAGAAAGTTTTCTAGATCGACCTCGAATGATAATGAAAAATTTCCTTTCAAATGCCAACACAAACAATCATTTATCAAATGAAAATTTTCTATTGTGTCTTTTTGTCAAATACTTCAACAATCTCAATAATTTGATTTTCAAAGTTTTCTAAAACGAAAAGAATTTTTGAAATAAAAACTTGTTGTTCACTTTCCAAAAAGGACCCTCACTATGCCAATGAGAGCACAAAAAATCAAATCAATGAACAAGAAAAGAACCCAATCTACTTTTTCAATGAAAGAAAAAATAAAGAGCAAACCAAATAGTCTTTTCAATGCAAACGAAAATGTTCTTTCAAACCAATAAGCAAATGAGAAAAACAAAGTACTCAACTTTCAACCAATCACTAGTTCTCAACTAATGAAACACACTTAGAATCTGAAGTCAGAGAGAATGGTTTTACCAAGAAGAGTCAAGAAATGAAAGTCAAGGCACAAAGGACAAGAAAAACCTTGAAACCCTAAAATTGTTCACACATGCAAACTAAGGCAAGAAATATATCAATTAGAGGTCCAAAAAACCCATAAGAAGTCCAACTGATCTGGACAGTTAGAAAGACCAAAATTCAAATTCAAAATTTTTGAAAACTGCAACGAACCTCCTCGTTACGACAACATCTCTTTAGCAGGTGCAAATTTTTTATTTTTTTTTAAGGTGTGTGCGTGCGTGTACAAAGGAACAGACACACTTGACTCTACGTCGCCACCCGACAACCAACAAGACACAACCACGAGGTTCACAACAAGATTACTGAAGGTGCACAACGAGTAACTGCAAGTAATAAATGACCATAGACATAAGGCACATGACACAAACATTTAACAACACACTGGGTTATGCACAACACGATCACAGAAGGAAGAATCCATAGTAGTAGAGTTTACTATTTCTGCACAGGAAAGCAGAGCATTTAATCTTAGTTCTCTGCTCTGGAGAGAGAGAAGGTCAGATAGGCTCCTGGACGACTGCTCAGGCAGAAACTAGTAATCTTTGTCAGGTGTGTCACAAGAGTGGAAACCCTGCCTTTAAAGGGCCCGAGACTCTTGATACGACATTGGATTCTTTACAAAAAAACAAACACACACACAGACTTATATACTAAGGCTATCTGGAGGTGTCTACATCCCACTCGACACAACTGACCACGCAATGCAAGGCAACCAAGTACTACAAAATCAAAGGGCAACCACGACCTCTATAGGAGACGCAAGTCAGAAGGACCTAGACAACGACCAACTGAAATTAATACAAGGCCTCGACTATGAATCCATGGTGATTAATTACAGACCACTTACTCCAGTTAAGATTTCACAAATCAACGAGTACATTAAGCATAAGGTAATCCCAATAAGTCCCAAATCCCCATTTTTAAGCCATGAAATCTTATTACACTTGGTTCAAGACATTACAATCACATGTTATTCTAGCAGTCAAGATGGTAATAGCAACACCATGAATTAATACCCATAACACCTTTATATCTCAGTGACTGACCATAATAACAACCGCATTCCATTGAGGTGTTAACCTTAGTACATAAACTGCGATATCATTATCATTATTGATGAACATGTTAGCATTAAATTACCGTAAAGTGGTGACCACCTTATCATTAACCTTGCAAAGGATATTAGCATTGACCTAAACATCATACTAACTTGTCATTACAAATAGCATTCAACTACATATTGCTTAACCAAATCATGACATTAATTACGACACCTTCAGTGACAGTACTGTCAGATCACCATATCTTTCTAGATTAAAATGAAAACACCCTAATATTTCTATAACCATTTAGCATAAACACTTAAACGTTCGTTCCCCTATCATTACCCCGAAACAATTATGTTAACAATAACCTTACCCTAGCGTTAACATGAAACCTTTTCTTACCTTACCTGATATCCACTTTACCCCTTTTATGTTACAAAAACCTTGCTATTAATTTACTATGTCCAACATTTCATTTATTACCAACAAATGAACTACAATATCCTTCACCAAGAAATCGCCAGAACATTACCCTAATCCTAACCATAACATCATTCAACATCATGCTATAAAATAATGTGATATAATTAATAATGCTATAAAATAATGTGGGATAATTACCTCTTACATTATAATTTATTCATTTCACTAACTCCATTCATTATAATAACTTCATTATAGTGATCTTTTCTTTTCTTTTGGGCAAGTAAACGTTTTGCATAAAAAGAGACTTCAATAGTAATACTTGGAGAACTTGATTATAAAACGTAGTTATAAAGTGTAAATTTAAAATTAAATAATTAATTGCCACTGACTTGATAATAATTGAGTGATCGGGTATCCTAGAAGTTGTCATTAAATAAACCAACAAATAAAAGAGAATGTTTAACCTTCATAAGGAAAAGGGTCAAGTTTAATTTTATGTCATAATTTGAAAAACCAAAAAAGCACTAGGTTTTAAAATTAATAAATCAATAAATCACTAAAAACTAAAAAGCACTTTTGCATATAATAAATCAAAATCTGTGGGACCAAGGGTTACATGACAATTATGCTGTGCGGAGATAAAGATTTAGTCAAATGAAATGCGTTGTTTTCGGAGTTTTGGTGGAAGCCATAGTTTCATTTGGATTATCGGGTTTAGTTCATGATTTCTTGATATGAGTTGCGTTTTGGTGGAATTCATACATCCATTTCACTCAAGGTTTAGTTCATGGCTTCATGTCACTTCAAATAGTTAGTTTTCAAGGAGTTTTCAATAGACTACGGTGACAATCTACAAGCAATAAGGCGACTAAGAGGCCCACTGACATATATCACAAATTTTGCCACAGAATTTATCATAGGTTGTATTCCCCTCAGTTTATTCCTGATCCTAACCTCGTAAGGATGCACTGCAGTACCCAACCACACAAAAAGGCAAAAAACCAGGCATCTGACAACTGGCGGGAGGCGTCGCTGTCTAGCATGCTAACACTGGCAGAATGGTAAAAGCCTTACCAGATGATCGCTAAAGCTGTGGCATTGACTAAGGAAGATGTTAGAGAGGGATTGGCACTTATATTTAGGTATAAATGGATCTACTAATACATCGTGGCCCTCGTTACTCGCTGCGTGCAATTAATGACTGCATACATGGATGGCGAGGGAACCAGACGTAAAGGACTGGTAAAAATCAACAAGCCGGAGGCTCGCCGTTTACATATTTAAACTTGGTTATATACATAGGCACAAGTGCCATTAAAGTTATGTGTAAAATATCACGATTTCCTGGTTCAATAATCGCCCAGCTAAATGCATACGGTTATACCCAGTAGCTATGGTTATAAAAATATGCCCAGGTCAGATTTTAGGTAGTTTTTTTTTTGTTTTGTTTTTGCAACAGCAGCAGAGGCCGAGAAGGGAATCGCCAGGTCATATCTCAGGAAGCAAGCGCAAAGAAAGAGACGAGTACCTCCCCAGGGTATCGATTTGTTGTTTTAAATAAGTTAAATTTTTTTGGATTTTTAAGTCTTTAAGAGGGCGACAGGCACAGATCTAAGGGGATCGTAACACCTTCAAACTATTGTGGTGAAAACCTATTCTTCAGCTGATTGTTCATTCAATTTAGGAACAGGCAGTTTTAAAATTAAAATAAATAAAAATCAGTGGAGTGTTAACTGTGGTTCAAGCTAGCCGGGCAACCAGCGCAGCTGGCAATGCCTCGTTGGTAAGCCCAGTGCACAAGAGGGGGCGTAAGTTAAGTTAGGGAAGCTTCTTCCTACGGCATACAAAGTAGAGAACCCAGCGCTAACAACAAAATTTTCTATAAGGTAAAAGTTACGCAGCAAAAGATGCAGCAACAGGGATGCAGCAAACATTGATTAACTCGATCACAAGATGATGAAGCTAGGTACAGGAGCTTAAGCATGAGAATTCAGATTCCAGCCAAGCATTAAGAAACAAGGGTTAAGGGACGAGATTTTAGTTTTTGGCTGAAGGACACAATAATCAAGTAAAAATTCATTGCTAATAAGGAAGGCTTCATTGTCAACGAGTATACATCAAGGTGGTTGTGGAGGGCGAATATATATTTCTTGCGATAATTCCGAGATAAAGTTAACATCCAAACCAAAGTGCAAGAGTTGTTGCAGAATGTTACACAAAATTTAACATCAATTTACCTTCTACCAACAAAATTGAAAAGCATACCTTAGCCTGCTCGCCCGCTTCGAACGACGTCTCGCTTGTCGTGCCGCTCTCGCTTCCACTCGCTAACCGTAGAGACCTCACTGGTACCTCCCAACCAAACGCTAGGGGTACTCTACTTACACCTTAGCCCCCCGAGCCGCAAAGGGGCCACACAAGATCCAAAGATAAGACTAGCTTCTCAGCTCGCCTCCAAGGCAAAGCTACCACTCCAATACAGCTGAGAAATTCCCAACTCCTCATAAGCAAATAGTCCCGTCTCAATTCGACAGCCTCCAAAAAAAAAAAAAACCCCTCCAAAAAAAAACAAACCCTTTTCTTCTTATCACGTTTCGAGCCCCCCTCTTTCCCTAATCACAATTAATTTAAGTTTTTAATGAAACCCTAAAAATTTCTCTGTTTTACAATTGTCACTCATCCCCACGTTCCTCCATAAATTATTTTCTTTTTCTCAAAATCTCATTTCCCTATTTTATTATTCCCTTTCTTTCCTTTTTTTTTTTTTTAAAATCTAAAAGTTAAATGCGCTAAATAAATCTTTTCATTTATTTTTTATTTTTTAAATTATCTTTTGTTCTTTCACAAGTTAGGAAATAATATAAATGCGCTAAG
>ML828803.1:22735-39577 GCA_009831015.1 Picea engelmannii
AATGCTTAAACTCATAGAGTTTAAGCTTGAGGATGCAATATGGTTTTTTTAATAATATATTTATTAGAACATGGAGTATGTCCCCACACCATGATGAGGTTCCATTATATTTAGTGACACATATATATGATGAGTTTTTGTTTCACATGATGCTTGACTATACCAACACACCATCAAAATATAATGTTCCCAATAGGGGAATCAATTATGAACATCCTAGAGATCATAGATATTTTTCTTCCATGTTGCCTCCTTTGAGATTGGTAACATTTTAGAGAAGTATCATTTTACCTCGGGAGTTGGAAGAACCATCCAAACTTGGAGTTCAGGTGAGGGGTGAAATGGTTGACACCATGTGCATTGTGTTCAACAATGTTTCGATTTATTTAGTTGGGGAGAGGTTTATACCACTCCTCATTTCTAGAGATCTTTATTTTTTATGGGTGAGTGATGAGATAATTAGAATATATTATTAGTGCACATGATTCATATTTTTAATTGTATGAGAGATGTAGGCCAACTCATAGAGGTGAGGTATAGTTTTGTACAATGTATTGTTCTTACATTATCTTTATTATCCATCAATTTATTATCTTGATACATATGGAATCAATGCATTAAGTAATATTATTTTTCTTATAACATGTATATGTAACATTATTGGATTACCTTTATGATAGTGAACAATCTATTTCTCATCCACACGTGATAAATGGAGGAGACTTAGTTGGTGTATGATTGAATTCTAAAAGTTTCAATTGATACAAATTATGTATGTGTTTACATATTTACAATTGTTTATTTCATCCTTTATTCACATGTCCCCCATCAAGATGGATAGAGGCAAGGATGTTGTGGATAGAGGCAAGGATGTTGTTGATGGCCTTAAAACTCTACTTAATTTTGGGCATGTACCCAAGCCTAAATCTCCACATATAGTCAAGGGATTTGTTGAGGGGCCTCTTAGGACTCATAAATGTCATCATACCTATGAATGTAACATAAGATAAAGTGGATAAATAAATGTGTATAATGGATAAATGGACCTAAATGGGTGATTAGTTGGATCGGATGAAACCACTCCAACCATCCATATCATTGTATAAATACCTATAAAAGAATCAATAAAAAATGGTAGAACGTTCTCCCCGATATATCTAGATTGATGGTCTCATGTGTGCATGTCATGATGTAGTATCTTCCCTAAATGATGATTGGAAGATTGAACTTCTTGTTGGTTGTGGAGCCTGATTATCTTCTTGATTCAGAGGTCTTTTTTTTCAGCTTTGTTTATACTCCATGAAGACTTTACACCCTGGAAGACTGTACATCCCTCCATGCGGGGGAGTGTAGGGGGGCTTTCCCCCCCCTGTAGGGTCTGGGGGCAAGCACCCCCCCTAAAGGAAAAATTGACTTCTAAACATATATTGTAATTTCATAGTAAATCTGGACCGTTCATTATAAGGTTGCATATCTGACAGTAGAAGTTATGTTAGGTTTGTTTTCCCTAGGTTTGGTATACATATATATTCATATTGATTTTGAGACTGGTTTTACTGGGCCTTATTCGTGACTATGAAAACTATCTACATGTAACCGCATTTGTATTTGCCTATTCATGGCCACATACACTTCTTTGTTATATTTTTACACATGGATCTGCAGTGTATTCTTGGCAGCCATGTATGCAAAGTCAGTGAAAAATGTAATAAGCAATTGAGTTTGTCTAGCTGGCCCTCTACCACTCCACTTTTGGGTTATTTATAATGTATTTCGGCCATCACAACTACTCCTCTGACCTCACATATTAGGGGGCATATGTTAGAGCAAGATTTGCCTCACCCTATGCAATCTTGCAGAGAGGACCTTATTCCATTTCCCTATGCAGACTTACTTTCCCTAATTGATGAATCCAGAGACAAAAATAAATATTTTTCCACTTGTACGCACCTTGAAATCTATACAACAAGTGTATATGCTGGCTACTCCACTACAACTCGCGTACATCGATATTTGTGCCAGAAAAGAAAAATTAAATGTCGGGTTTCCATGTCATGACAGGAGATCTCCGATCCTTGGCATTCCATATAATAGAAACGTTCTGAATCAGCCCTTCAGTTGCATTGTGAAGGCTATAAAGAATCCAATTCCGAGCTATAGAAAATAAGAGAATTCAACTTTGAGAGAAAAATTACGCTGGATAAATTATTACTTCATTATTGAGTCTGCATCCCTTTTTCCTTTAAGTCTGAACACAATGTTCAACCCCCAAGATCTTCCCTTATTGATGGAGAACCTCTTTGTCTCACTTATATGAGATTTCCTTTAGTGGAGGATTGAAGTGGTGGAGGCCCAGTTGGAAGGAACTTGGTTTCTTGGTTCCGAACCGTGGCGACACGGAAGTCTGTAATGTTTTGCTTCTACTGATCATTTATTAATAGAAATACTCCTTTCCCGTCCAATTGATATCTTGAAAATATATGTGTTATGATCCATGGGCATGTTTGTTTTGTATATTGATGGATTATGCTATCTAATGTGCTAACTTGTTATATCATCACTATATGCTTGCTCTGCTTGTTTGTTGAGAACTTGTTGCAGGTATAAAGCTTTGGGTCGAAGTGCTCAATGGTGGACATCATCAAATGTTTGGACGAGGTAGGCCTCTTTCTTATCTCTCTTGCACATTAGTCCATATAGCATATGTTGGAATTGAGTTGATTTCGACAGTCATACCTGTCTGTTTTGGTTCACCCTAGCCATAGAGATATTTTTCTCATAACAAAAATGTATTGCAGCTATGTATTATTGTGAATATTGTAAATCTGTTATATTCTATTGAAGCACCAGATTTGACCATTTCTTCTTGTATTTAGAGAACAATAACTTATTTTTGAGGTTCCATTATAAAGGTATTCCAATGATATCTTCGCGGAGTGAACAAGTCCTTCACTTCTATTCAATTGCTTCTTCTGTGAATAGATGCCAGTAATATAATTCAACATAAACTTTTTCTAAGATATTGATATGAATACATAAACATTAATCAAGTTCTCGTTGACCATATTTATCCTCTTCCCATCAATGCCAACAACATATACTATGTCCAATATTGACCATATTGGTCTCCTTTGACACCAATTCCAACACCATGTCCAACATTCTTCCCCTTTGGCATTGATGGAAACACAGTAAAAACCCCTTATTTCTTAATTGGGTTTTATTGTTTCTCCTCCCCCTTTGACATCAATGACAGAAGAGATTTTTTTTTTCTCCCCCTGAGGTTATACTCCCCCTGTCCATGTACTCCTCCTTTGATGAAACCTGGAAATTCAATTAGATATGAAGATTACCCCCAATTTCTGTCTAAGGTATTTAAAAGTACTTCTAGGTAAAGGTTTTGTGAATATATCTGCAATATGTTCTTTAGTATCCACATATTCCACTTTAACAACTTTTTAAGAAACTTGTTCCCTTAAAAAATGAAATTTGATTGGGATAGGCTTGCTTTTTGAGTACATGATAAGATTCTTAGAAAGGTTTATGGCAATGTCATTGTCACAGTTAAGAACAATTGTATGAACATACTTTACTTGTAAGTATTCTAGGGTTTGTTTCATCAAAATTACTTAAGTGCAACAGGTGGCAGTAGCAATATATTCAGCTTCTATTGTTGACAATGATATAGATGTTTTCTTCTTACTTAGCCACGATACTAGACATTATCCTAGGAAGAATGCACATCCACTGGTTCTCTTCCTATCATCCATACTACTAACCCAATCTGCATTAGTATATGAATTTAATGCAAAATCTTTTGTTTTTGGATACCATAATCCAAAATCCAAGGTAGCTCTTAGATATCTTAATATTGTTTTTACTACCTTCAAATGAATATATTTAGGTATAGATTGAAATCTTCCTATTATTCATACATCTTGTATGATATTAGATCTTGTTGTTGTTGCATATAACGAGATACTAACCATTGATTTGTACATGGTTTGGTCTACCTTTGGGGAATCATCATCTAAGCTTAGTTTGCATCCTATAACCATGAGAGTGATCATAAGTTTGAAATCTTCCATTTGAAATTTATTTAGCATTTCTTTGATATATTTGGTTTGGGATATGAATATCCCTTTGTTTGTTTGAGTAACTTATAAACCCAAGAAGAATTTTATTTCACCAAGCATAGACATCTCAAATTCTTTCTACATTTTTGTAGCAAATTGTTTGCTTAGTATAGTCAAATTACTTCCAAAAATGATATCATCCACATATACCACAACAACTATCATATTTTGTTCTTCAATTTTGATATATAGGTTGTTGTTAGTAGTCCCTCTCTTTTTATTGTAGATGGTTATCAATTCTTGAGAACCAAGGTCTGGGAGCTTGTTTAAGACCATACAAAACCTTTTTTAGTTTACATACATAATATTGATTTTTTGTCAACTTAAATCCATCAGGTTGTTCTAAATAGACTTCTTCCTCTAAGGTTCCATTTAGAAATGCTGAATTGAAATCCATCTAATAGAATTTGAAGTTTTTGAAGCATACAAATGCAAAAAACATTCTGATAGATTATAATCTTCCCACTGGGGCAAATGTCTCCTCAAAGTCAATTCCTTCAACTCGGGCATATCCCTTGCATACTAATATGGATTTATTCTTTATAATTTGTCCATTTTTATTAAGTTTATTCTTGAAAATCCTTTTGGTCCCTATCACATTTTTGTCTTCTGGTCTTGGGACCAGTTCCCAAGTTTGATTTTTCTCTATTTGATCAAGTTCTTCATTCATTTATTTTATCCAATATTCATATTTGATGGCTTCTAAAAATGATTTGGTTCTACCAGAGAAAACATTGCTTTCTCTGATTCAAATGTTAGTTTTCTTCTAGTTTCTAATCCTGCACTTTTATCCCCTATGATTTTTCTTTCAGGGTGATTCTTTTGAACTCTTTTTGATGGATTTTTTTGGCAAGGGTGCTTCTGTTGGAAGATTGGTTGTTGTCATTGATGTCAACCCTAGTCATTGGTTTTGGACTGCAATATTGATGAAGGTATTTGGACATGAAGGAAAATGCACATGCAGATAAAACACCCATGGATGGATTATATACATCATGTTGTTTCCATTGGTATGTGGCACGTCACGTGGTTCCTCATGGTTGAGGATAAATGAATTTTTGAAGATGAGAAAGTGAATCGAAGAAGGAAGTACATGTAGGACCTGAAGATAATTAAAGAAAATAATTATAAAATAAGAAAATGTCAGGTCGACCCTAATGTTAAAAGTAAGTGACATAAATGGTATAAATAAATATCATTATACATTCATTTTATATACAAGTCGAATTTCAGAGGAAATCAGAAGTAAAGAAGGCCGGATTTCAAGGGAGGATGATGTCTTTTGGTGATGTGTTCTAAGGTATGTTATTTTCAGGTCATCTTACCATTTTCACTATAACTTTTTTTCTAGAACGATTCAGATGGTGAAATTGCTATGGTATTGAGAAGACATATCAAGGTACCTATGGTAAAAGTTTCATCTCTTGATTTGCTATAATTATGGAGATACACTCTATGGAAGATAGGGTTTTTGGCTAGCCCTGAAGCTAGTCAATAAACAAGTGTTCCGGGTAAAACAGTCATAACTTATTGATAGAGAATCCAAATGAAGTGGGACCAATTTAATTGGAAAGAGTACGTACTTTAGTTGTTTTTTGCAAGTTTCAGAATCTGATGTTAAATATTGAGTGAAGGGAATTTTGTAAACGTTATCTCTCCTATATAAACCATAATTGAATAAAGTCTACCATTCTTTCTATAACTTATTTTTGGGGAGGATTCAAGGAGTGAAACTTGGAGAAGTTTCAGAGAATAAATTGATAAATATTATCTATAGGATCAGAGTATTCCAAGAATTGAAGAATTGAAGGATCACTAGTTCTTCTACATTCATCAATTTTTTATTTATCTTGATATTTGATTTTTCTCAATTTTTGATCATGTAAATTTACATTTGCACTTTCTACTATTTTGTGAAATATTATATTATAGCATCTGTAAGCCTTTTTGTTTGGTGAGTAACCAAGAAATATCCCCTCATCGTCTCTGGAATCAAATTTTCATGGGCTATCATCATGCCTCTTAATATAACATTTTCTCCTAAAGACCCTGAAGTGTTTGACTAACGTTGTTCTGCCAAACCATAGCTCATAATGTGTGTTTTCATGGTTAGCTCTAAGTTTTTATCGGTTGAGTATGTGAATTGTTGTATATACCGCATCTCTCCAAAACTTATCTGGAAGTTTGGCTTCATTCAACATTGTTCTTGCATCCTCTTGAACAATTTTTTTTTCCTCTCAACAACTTCATTATGTTGAGGACTTCTTGGAGATGAAAATTATCTCTTGATTCCATGATCTTCACAAAAAATATTGAATTCATTAGAAGTAAATTCCCCTTCATTGTCTGAACTTAGACATTTGATCTTTAGATCTGTCTCATTCTCTACATAAGCTTTGAAAGCCTTAAACTTTTGAAATGCCTCTGATTTTTCTCTGAGGAAGTATACCGAGGTCATCCTTGTATAGTCATCAATAATCAACATGAAGTAATTCTCTCATTATATACTTCTAGTCCTTGTAGGTCCACAGAGGTCAATGTGAAAAAGATTAAATGATCTTGATGTAGAGTATTCTTTTGTCTTGAATATGACTTTCATCTACTTCCCAAGTTAGCAATGCTTACAAACAGGGTCATAAGGTTTTATAATCTTTAGCATGTCCTTCACTACTTCCTTTCTACTAGCTTTGATCAGATTGTAAAATCTCAAGTGTCTCATTCTTTTGTTCGACAACCAACTTCATCTACTTGACTCATGTAGCATTCTTCTTCTTCTTTAATATATAAAATATATACATTACTTGAGGTTCTTGGTGCAATAACTACTAATTTTCTTGATCCTTCCTTCCCGATTTCACATTTCTAGGAGTAAAAAATGAGTATATGTCATTGATCAAAAGTTTGTCTTACACTTAGAATATTAGACTTCATATTTTCAACTAGTAGCACATTTTTTTCTTTATTTTTCTTGTTTTCCAAAGTGACTGTGCCTTTTCCAAGTATTTTGGTAGATACATTATCTTCAAATGTGACACTTCCTTTTTCCTTTTTTTGTCAAATTGAGATTTCTATTTTATCTTCTGTCATATGCTTAGAGCATCCACTATCAATATACCATTGACACTTTTTGTTCTTGGCATACAAGGCTACTTTATGTTATGTTACCTTTTCTTCCATATGTTTTTCTTTCCATATGTTTTTCTTTCCATATGTTTTTATCTTTATTGTTGGGAATGCTTGTCTTCAAGGATTGCATTGGAAATCTACATTCACTATATTTATGACCATAATTATTGCACTTGTGACATTCAACATTGTAATCTTGTAAAGGAGAGAATGAATTATAGTTTCTTTTCTCTGCATTATTCTTGTTTTTCTTATATCTTTGGAAATTTTTAGAACTGTACTTTCTATAGGATTTACAATGTACTGCTTTATGTCCAAAATTATTGCAAGAGTATCAATATCTAAGGAAGATATGTTGATATCTATTGGGGGGGTCCTTCTGGTCACTGCGTTCTTTTTGTCTTATTTTTCTTTTGTAGGGGGTGTTGATTTCTATTTATTAGGAACACTCTTTAATGGTACCATCTTCCCTTTGTTATCTTCCCTTTTTAAGGGTCTTCTAAGAGAATATGCATATCTGATTGGTTGTTTGTCAGTCTTATGTTTTGCATAGGTTGAATCTTGATCATATCCCAATCTTGTCTTATTGTTTGGTGACATCTGACTATTAATAATGTCATTCAATATTTTTCAACTTTTATCAAATCTTGATTGGTTGTTTCCTTCCTCATGTTCCCTCTTTAGTTGAACAATTTCAATCTCTAACTTCTTACAATGTTCTTGTTTTTCATTGAGTTGTTTAATCAAGACTTCCTCATTTCTTTTGGATTCTCAAATTTGAGTCTTTAGGTCAATGATGATTTTCTCTGATTCTTTGATGGTTTTTGAAACTTCTTTTCTCTTAATTGTCATGCTTCTTCAAATTCTAGCAGTCATCCCCTTAGTAACATGTTCTTATTTTTATACTTTCTAACTTCATCTAGTGAATTGATTAGTTCTTCTTCTAGGTCTACTTCTCCTTCATCCTCATAGTTTTCTTCAATCTCAAAATTATTTTTATAAATATTATCTTGGGTTTGTATACCAATAAATAGATGTTCTGACTCTTCATCTTCACTTTCTTCAGATGAATTTTTGTCCTCTTTGGTGTAAAAGGTATTATTCTTTTCATTTTTGGTTTTGACCTTTTTATGGTCTTTCTTATTGTAAGCTTCTTCATCATCATTATATTCTTGTTTGGGATAGGGGCATTTGTTAGCGAAGTGTCCAATTTTTCCACAGCTGAAGCATTTGAAAGGTAACTTCCTTTTGTATTTTCCAGACTCTTTCTTGAGCTTTCTTATAAAGTTGGCCTCTTCTTCATATAATATATCTTAGTGATTTTCATTTGGAAAATGCTTATGGTTCCTTGTTTCTTTTGATTCTTTGAAGGTTGTTTTCCTTTTTGATGACTTTTCTTTCTCGGTTCTCATTTAATATGCTATAAGAATCCCATGAAGTTAATTCATTGTAATGTTTTCAAGGTATTCCCAATATTCCAAGGTAGATACCTTGGCATCATATCTCATTGGTAATGATCTCAACACCTTTTGGACAATAATATTGTCTTTTAGATCTTCTCCCAATGCTCTGATTGAATTGACTATTTCATCCACTCTTTGAAAATATTTTGCAATGTTTTCTTCCTCTTTCATCTTCAGACTCTCAAATTGTCCTATGTATTTTTGAAGTTTATCTTGTTTGACCTTTCCATCTCCTTCATATGTGATCTTCATTTTATCCCAAATTTCCTTTGTTGATTTACAATGCATCACTTTTACAAATATAGGATTTGATAATCATCGAAGAATAGCATTAACAACTATTGAATTGTCATTGCAGAGCTTCTTTGCAGTAGTATCAGTAGGTGGATTAGATGGAGTAGTGTAACCATTTTCAATAGATTGCTAGACATCACAGCCAAGGGCCATCCGATAGCTTTTCATTCTTATACTCCATAAAGAATAATCATTTCCTTTAAACAACGATGCTTTGTTGGAGGATATTCCTTATTGATGATCCATTTGATTTATTCAGAATCTACCTTCCAATGTGTTAGCACTCTGTAATTTTCCCAAGGCTGAAGAGGCAGTCACAGAGGCAACATCAAAACCACTTCGAGTCTTGGATCTAGCCCTCCAAGACTCAGAGAGGGATCTCTATGTCTGATATAGATTTGTTTGAAGAGAATATTAGGCTAGCTATGAAGAACATAGGGTTTTCTTTTAGGAATTGGGTATGGGCAGAGAAAAGAAACCATGGGCTATGGAGTCATTGCAATGAATGATCAAAAATCCATGTCAGCAGGCTAATATTTGCAGGGCAAGGTAGACAACTCACTCGATCCTTCAATTTAAATGAAATGGGTGAGACGAAAACAAGTCAAGAAATCCAATTAAACACAAAGAAACTAAGAATTTTGAGTTTAATTTTCAGTGGAAAACATAAAAAACTATACCAAGCCAGAGACAGAGGATGCATTAAAACCAATTTTGTTCTTAATATTCTTGGAATAATTTAGAGGAAGACATTAATTATGATTAACAGAGAAATGAATCAACACTGAGGGATGCACATCACCAGTCAAAATAGTCACAAGAATCCTGCAGCATAGCACTATCTCATTGAATTAATGAAAAAACACAGAAAGCTCAGCGAGCTGTTTTACAAAATTTTTAAATCATGGTTCCCTGAATGATCAACCTTTACATTAAAAATCATCTCTGAATAAATAGGATAGACCTCCCCATTAATTTCGAGAGTTTTTTTTAACCGCCTCGGCCAAAAATAACCACCAATCCCACAAAATTTGAAATTGTCTGCCATGAAAGATGGACCGGTTTTCTGCGAAAAAGGGGTCTGAACAGACGTTTGTTTCTCTTCAACGATGAAAACTAGGAAAACAATGAAGGAGGTTATTGGAGATGGGCATGTTATGGACAAAAAAATCCTTCGGTTTCACCAAATTCATCTCCAGCTGGCCGTAACAGCTCCCGCAAAATCAGGACTGTAACGGAAAAGAGAAAATCTGGAAAAATGGGCCTCGAAGATGGCTTCGATTCTCCCTGCTCGTGGCACCTGTGAAAATAATGAGAGAAATTTTTGTTCTTCATCCCGTCACGGAGAAAAACCTCTCTCGGTTTCTTAAAATTCGTTTTCATTTTCCCAAAAACGGCCTCGGACGAAGACATGCTGAACAAGCGAAAACAAGCAAAAAATATGAAAAAGGCAGTTTTTTCGTGATGGGTGGTATTCTGGACCCCCCCGAGGTGGTAAGCGGTTTTTTTTTTGGGGGGGGGGTCAGCTGGAATAAGGATATGACACATGGATGGGGGGTGGTATTGGAAAACAACTATTCCGGACCCCCCCTCTCGTTAAACTCCATATAGTGAGGGGGGGTCCGTAATTTTTAATGGCCGTCGATTTGTTTTATTATGTGATGTATGCGTACGGGAGTTGTAAGGTGTGCGTGGAGGTAGAGGGTGGGGTAGACTTAGGGTAGCGTAGGTTTGTTTTATGTTTTTTTAAATTTGTTTTTTGTTATTTAATATCATGTTATTACACGTTTTGTTTTTTAATATTTTATGTTTTCCTTTGGTTTTTGTTATTTTATGTTTTTATTTGTTTTAAAGTTTTATGTATTTTGTATTTTGTTTTTTATTATTTTTGTTTTAATATTTAATATGTTTTATAATGTTTTTGTATTTTATTTTATTAATTTGTTTTTAAAACTAACCTAGTTACTAACTTAGATTTTAACTTAATTATTAAATAATTAATAATTAATTAATTTTTAACTAGTTATTTATTAGCTAGTTTAACCTATTCTAACTATACTAACATTATTATTATTTAATCTAACTAATTTATTGTTATTTTTTCTTTAATCCTAAGTTCATTTATTTGTGGACGGGTGATGGGTGAGATGTGGCTTAGGGACGAAAAGACAAGGGAATGAGTGGCGCAGAGGTGGATGAAGAATGTAGAAGAGGTGAGAGATTGACAGGTGTTGCGTGGATGAAGGATGTAACATGGAGCGAAGGAGGCCTGATGCAATGGATGGATGACACGTTGGGATAGGGCTCGCTGGAAAAAACCACCTCATTCTGGACCCCCCCCCCACCGTTAAAGGTAGAACGGTCGGGGGGGTCCGGAATCACCTGTAGACCGTCCATTTGTGTGCCTCCATGGCAACCGTAGATCGACGCACACTTTTTAATCACCATTCCGGACCCCCCCCCGTTAAAAGCAGAATAGTTGAGGGGGTCCGGAATCCATTGTCAGTCGTTGATCTACGCACCGCTAGATTGACCGTCGATCTAAGCGCGTTCTTTACTCTCCAGGCGCGAATGTAGCAAAAACTTAGGCTTTAATGATTTTTGTGGGTTTTGTGCACTGATTCCCTTGAAAATAATTTGCAGAGATGAAATATTATTTGCAAACCTATACACCCAGAGTGAAAAATTTCTAGTTAACAAATGATCCTATGAATTATAGGGTTATAACACAATGGTTAAACTGTGGTGAAGGCACGCGTTTTGATACCAATTGTTGACATATTAGCTAATACTGAGAGGGGGGGTGAATCAATATTGCTTCTTCTTTTAAAATTTTAACAATTATTAATTAACAAACTAATTAATCATAACCATTGATCAACAAGAATGTATTGAATACATAAATTTAAATATAAAAAGTACAAATACAAGTTACAATTGTGTGAGAGACACCAATATCTCTTCTTCTAAGCACTAACTCAAGGAGACACCAAGCCCCTGGTTTTAGAGCACCAACTCTAGGAAGAACGAACTCCCTTGTTTCAGAGCACCATCTCTAGGAAGCACCAACTCCCTTGTTTTAGAGAACCAACTCTAGGAAGCACCAACTCCCTTGTTTTGAAGCAAAGCTCTAGGAAGCACCAACTCCCTTGTAAAACAGGATTTAACCTACAAAAGACTACAATCCTCCTAGATCCTCCCTACCACCCTCACTACATAAAATATTTACAGTTTCTTTCTTGGACTCTACTCCTTCCGATGTAGACTGTAGAGACACTTTCCTTCTTACCATTTTTCTTTGTTTATATAGTCTCTCAAGAGGTATATGATATTGAAACAATGTGTCTTTTTGTAGAATAGAAAATGAACCAATGTGTCTTTTTGTAGAATAGAAAATGAACCAATGTGACTTTTTAATAATAAAACATTGCACCTCTTCATTTAATTAACACAAATGTTGATTTTCATTTTTATTAATTGATTTAATTTAAAAAGGCATCCAAATCATAAAATTATTTTCGTATGAATATTATGAAACAAAAGAAACAAATTTTAAAATTCTATGACATGGGTTTTGTGCAGAACATTCCCAATTAGTTGACATGCTAGTAGTTTCCCCAGAAAATGTGCGAGGTGGACAATATAGGAGGTTCTTTCAAGGAAACTTGTTGAGATTTTTATATCATATCCTTGACACCTATTGTATTCTATTGAAGCACCATATTCGACCCTCTATTCTTGTATTTAGAGCACAACAACTTATTTTTGAGGTTCCATTGTAAAGGTATTCCAATGATATCTTTATGGATTGAACAAGATATTAAAATTTTGGTATGCTCATTTAACCATAGAAAATGTCACATCATTGTCAGCCAACCATAGGAATTCATTGTGTCACCCCCAAGAACACTAACCTTTTCTTAGATAGAGTGATTCAAAAAAGTCCAAAATAGAACCAAAAGATAAAAACTAACCATAAATATCACTGCTGCAACAAGAACACAATACCAATAAAGCGTACCTTCACCAAGAGAAGTGCACAAGAAAGAGATACCAGATGTTAGGGTCCTAACCCACACATAGTTAGAACAATATATTCATATGTAATAAAGGTCAATATTAATAAGGCCTTTCAATAAAATAGAATCAGGCGGATGTAAGAAGAACTAATAGAAGCTTTCGCTTCTAGAAGGATCTTCCTCTAGATGCTTTGTTTTAGTATAAATAGGAGTCAAGGGTTTGGTAACCCTAGCTTGGATATTATTGTAATAGAGCTCTTCCAATTGGAGGTTTCCCCCTCGAAGAGGCCTGTGAACATTGCTTTCAGATTCAAAGTGTTATTTTTGTTATTATTCTCATATCATTTCAGTGATATTATGGTGAATGTTCTAGTTATATTGTTGTTATCATGCCATTTCTAGCATTTTATTTCTATTCTGCATACATTTTATATCTGGTATATTACAAGTGGTATCAGAGCACTTTCCTCGACAAAAAGTGTGGGTTAATTTTTTTTTTTAGGGTAGAGATGTATTCCGTCATATTTAAGCCACAGAGATCTGTCGTTACGCGCATAAACTCGCGGTTGATGGATTCATACACGCAGGAAATACAAGTTGTACTTAAGTACACATCTGTTGGCCACCCTTGTAACCCCTATTGGTACCCCTTCGAGTGGTAGTGCATCAGACAACACCTGTGTACGGATCGACCTAGATTACCTGAAGTCCTCTTTAGATAAACCAATCGACCGCCTGACTACTATAGTGTCACTGAGAACAACACTTGGGAAGATACTCTCTAGTACCTGGGTAGTCGGGTAGTATGGATAAGGGTACAGTCTATCCTCCTTAGTTAGTGCCTTGAGATATTGGGCCGAGTACTACTATTGGACCTCACACGTATATCAGAGAGATATAGCACAGGGAAAACCCTTGTCTGTAGAAACCTTTAATACCTAACCCTTGGGGATAGAAAACTTAAACAAATTAAAATAGACAAGATCTATTGCCGTGCAACTGTGTTCGGGTTGCCAATTAAATTCACATTTCTTTCTGGTTAAGCATTTGGGAATTTCCTCTCTGCAGTATTATTCAGACTGGAGTATAAGTCTGGAATTTTTTTCACCATTATTTGGGACCTATTCCATTGGATTCATCTCTTCTCCCTTATCACATTGATCCATATAATATTTCGGCAAAATTTTTGACCCCGCCCGCCCTTTTCAGTTCTCCCATCCTCATGGCCCATACCCATAGCCAAGAATTGGAATATCGCTTCAACACCTTGCAATATGGTCTCATCGAGACCCAAAAAGAAGTGAAACAACTCAATGCCAATGTTTCTGCCATCAATACAACCATGCAGTCCTCAATGGAGGAAATCAAACTATTACAAAATATTTTGGTCATCATGATGATGTATTGATAATGGTGTACTCAAGCTCTTCATTAGAACTTTTTCATGAGAAAAGTTACTTTCTTCTCTTTCCATAAATATCATTTTTGAGGAAGGTTCACAGGCTGCTAATACATTTGCCTACGAGAATGCATGATTCTCGCCGGCTTCCTTAAGCCAAGGTGCGAGGGGTTTGGACTATGTATAACTGCTAAGGTGCGAACACTTTCTAAAGAAGGGAAAAAGATGAATTCTCGAAGCTTCTAGAAGGGAATCTTCTAGAAGGATGAGATGGCATTCGAATGGTTATCCTAGTACTGGATTCCCTGATATTTTGAGATCATTCTTATCCAAGTAACCAATTCATTCTCTCCTATATATTGAGTGAATTCTCATGGAAAAAGTTAGAAGCAAACAAGGTTAAGTGAAACATTGGAGAATTGGTGAAAGATTGTGTGAAGGACTAAAGCTACAGCAACTGAGAACTCCTGCAAGTTTATAAAAGGTGGTTGATCTTCTTCATGCAAGTGAGAAAGTGTGTGTGTTGGAGCTAAGGGCCATTGAAAGGAAGTTTGCAACATCAAGGATCAGGTTGTAATCTTTACTTTCCATCAATATGATACAATAATATGTCCCTTTCCCATAAAGCTAATTCTATTTTATTGTATAACTCCTTGATCATATACATAGATTCACCATTGAATATATTGTGCTTTCTTCACTCCACTTGGTTTGTATCATTTTGGTCTTGACTGTACGAGAGCATTGGAGCAAAGAAAGAGCAACAAAGACCAACGGAAGCGATTATAAGGTATGCAACTTATTCTTGCCTCTTAGTTCGTTCAATGGTTAGAATCTAGGGAAAGAGTATTATTATGTCTTGCTTTGTTCTAGATCTAGGTGGATCTAGGGAGATCGGTTTGTGTCCGCACTTATGGATTTATCCAATAACAAAATTGGCGACTCCACTGGGGAATCATCCCTTTTTCTTTGTGGCCTTTTGTGATTTTCTGTGGCCATTTGCTCTGGTTTCATTTTTCTCTTGTCTTATCAGTCTCTGAGTCTTCAGGATATCCTGATAAACCTTCTGAGTCCAGAAGCTTTTTTGAATTTTACTTCATTTTTCAAATTTTTGGATATGTTCAGGAATTCTCGCACTGCACTTCATTGCAGCTTCCGAGAATTGTTCAGGTTTGCACCCTACTCATAGGGTTCAGTGCGAGGTTCTCGCACCTTGCTCAAAGGTTACCTACGAGAATATGTGATTCTCACACTGTGTCATATTGCTTGCCTGCGAACATTCATTTTTGTAACATCCCGCTCTGGCGCACTGAGAAAACTTATTATTTGAGGACACCTGCTCGCAAGTGATCTGGACTTTTCTGATGTTAAAAAAATTATACTTGATTATGATGTGTTATGATAGACAACATGATGTTTTACTATTTGATGTAGACAGGTGCTATTGACTCAGTTGTATTGAGTGTGTAGGGTTTTGGACCTTGAGGATGCAGAGGCATCGGTGGAACCCCTTGGACTCCAGATTGAGTTAGGGAGTGTGCTATTTGGGTTGACTTATTTACTGTGATATTTCATTGATTGATGATTTGAGTTGACATGTTCTGACATGATTGTCGATGATGCAGGCTGATGATAGCTTGTCGACCAAACTCACATATGGAGTAAAGGAGCCACATACGATTTCCAGAGAGGTTGAGGGAGAGGGGTGGACAACAGCCCTTCCACCGCCTACTAGCACTCTCGCTGTGGCTTGAACTGTAGGTTAATGATTACCTAGTTCGAGAGGATCCATGATGTCATGAGGGTAGACTGCGACAGTCGCTCACGATGATTCTAAGGGGCGGGCAATAAGGCAAGGGCCTTATTCCTTAGAGCCCTTAGTCTCCCACAAGTTCACCTGGCGGAGTGTTGACTCCAGGGGTTATATATGTCTACCAATCAGTCCAGTTGGCGAGTGGCACCCTTGGAGCACGTGGTGCATCCTGAAGGGCACGTCGCACAAAGGAAATGAACGAGGCGAGTGGCACCCTTGGAGCATGTGGTGCGTCCTGAAGGGCACGTCGCATTGATGTGGATGAAGGAACCAAACCTAAATAGCCCTAAGACAATAACACCTTAAGAAATCCTTAAACAACTTCCCTAACCAATTGTCGCCTAGCTAAGAATCTAAATCCTAAGCCTAAGACTTTTCTAGGGTAAAATTTTAGTGTAACCTTAAAGAAAAGGCCCTAGCATAAAAATAAAAAAAAAGATTTCAAACAAAAAAAAAAAACCCACTTAAGTAATAGTTAGGTCTTCATAAAATTCTGGGGGTAAATAATGAGAGGAAGAATTAAACTAAATCTAATGGTTTAAAATTTTTGCAAAGAAGAAATTATTTCCTAACTTGTGAAAAACAATAGATA
>ML828803.1:57772-81745 GCA_009831015.1 Picea engelmannii
AGAGGTAATTATCCCACATTATTTTATAGCATTATTAATTATATCACATTATTTTATAGCATGATGTTGAATGATGTTATGGTTAGGATTAGGGTAATGTTCTGGCGATTTCTTGGTGAAGGATATTGTAGTTCATTTGTTGGCAATAAATGAAATGTTGGACATGGTAAATTAATTGCAAGGTTTTTGTAACATAAAAGGGGTAAAGTGGATATCAGGTAAGGTAAGAAAAGGCTTCATGTTAACGCTAGGGTAAGGTTATTGTTAGCATAATTGTTTCGGGGTAATGATAGGGGAACGAACGTTTAAGTGTTTATGCTAAATGGTTATAGAACTATTAGGGTGTTGTCATTTTAATCTAGAAAGATATGGTGATCTGACAGTACTGTCACTGAAGGTGTCGTAATTAATGTCATGATTTGGTTAAGCAATATGTAGTTGAATGCTATTTGTAATGACAAGGTAGTATGATGTTTAGGTCAATGCTAATATCCTTGGTAAGGTTAATGCTAAGGTGGTCACCACTTTATGGTAATGTAATGCTAACATGTTCATCAATTATGATAATGATATCATAGTTTATGTACTAAGGTTAACACCTCAATGGAATGCGGTTGTTATTATGGTCAGTCACTGAGATATAAAGGTGCTATGGGTATTAATTCATGGTGTTGCTATTACCATCTTGACTACTAGAATAACATGTGATTGTAATGTCTTGAACCAAGTGTAATAAGATTTCATGGCTTAATAATGGGGATTTGGGACTTATTGGGATTACCTTATGCTTAATGTACTCGTTGATTTGTGAAATCTTAACTGGAGTAAGTGGTCTGTAATTAATCACCATGGATTCATAGTCGAGGCCTTGTATTAATTTCAGTTGGTCGTTGCCTAGGTCCTTCTGACTTGCGTCTCCCGTAGAGGTTGTGGTTGCCCTTTGATTTTGTAGTACTTGGTTGCCTTGCATTGCGTGGTCAGTTGTGTCAGGCGGGATGTAGACACCTCCAGGTAGCCTTAGTATATAAGTCTGTGTGTGTGTTTGTTTTTGTGTAAAGAATCCAATGCCGTATCAAGAGTCTCGGGCCCTTTAAAGGCAGGGTTTCCACTCTTGTGACACACCTGACGGAGATTACTAGTTTCTGCCTGAGCAGTCGGCCAGGAGCCTATCTGACCTTCTCTCTCTCCAAAGCAGAGAACTAAGATTAAACGCCCTGCTTTCCTGTGCAGAAATAGTAAACTCTACTACTATGGATTCTTCCTTCTGTGATCGCGCTGTGCATAACCCAGTGTGTTGCTAAATGTTTGTGTCATGCGCCTTATGTCTATGGTCATTTATTACTTGCAGTTACTGGTTGTGCACCTTCAGTAATCTTTTTGTGAACCTCGTGGTTGTGTCTTGTTGGTTGTCGGGTGGCGACGTAGAGTCAAGTGTGTCTGTTCCTTTGTACACGCACGCACACACCTTAAAAAAAAATAAAAAATTTGCACCTGCTAAATAGATGTTGTTGTAACGAGGAGGTTCGTTATAGTTTTCAAAAATTTTGAATTTGAATTTTGGTCTTTCTAACTGCCCAGATCAGTTGGATTTCTTCTTATGGGTTTTTTGGACCTCTAATTGATATATTTCTTGCTTTAGTTTGCATGTGTGAACAATTTTAGGGTTTCAAGGTTTTTCTTGTCCTTTGTGCCTTGACTTTCATTTCTTGACTCTTATTGGTAAAACCATTCTCTCTGACTTAAGATTCTAAGTGTGTTTCATTAGTTGAGAACCAGTGATTGGTTGAAAGTTGAGTACTTTGTTTTTCTCATTTGCTTATTGGTTTGAAAGAACATTTTCGTTTGCATTGAAAAGACTATTTGGTTTGCTCTTTATTTTTGCTTCATTGAAAGAGTAGATTGGGTTCTTTGCTTGTTCATTGATTTGATTTTCTGTGCTCTCATTGGCATAGTGAGGGTCCTTTTTGGAAAGTGAAAAACAAGTTTTTATTTCAAAAATTCTTTTCGTTTTAGAAAACTTTGAAAATCAAATTATTGAGATTGTTGAAGTATTTGACAAAAAGACACAATAGAAAATTTTCATTTGATAAATGATTGTTTGTGTTGGCATTTGAAAGGAAATTTTGCATTATCATTCGAGGTCGATCTAGAAAACTTTATTTCTCTCCCATACATAGGATTCATTGAACGAAAAGTGATACATTTCATTCTCATCCTTGCATTATTGGGTCAGATTCATACAACATAAGTTTCACTTTCGTTACCTTTGAGTAAACAACAGCTTTTAAAAAACACTGCATAATCTTAAAACTTATCTAGTAACTCTTTTTCTAGGTCTCTTTTACACCAACATTTAACTAGGCTAGTGCTTTGGAGTAGGAATAGAGATACACTCTTCAAAAGCTCAAAACACACAATAGCATCTTGAGTTAGGGAGTGTTAAATTCCATTTGTGACATATTGTCCTAGGAAGCCCTTCTCACACAAGGGTCAAGCACTAGGTCGCATTGATGTTGGCAGAGTTACTCACCCTTCTTTGTTGACATCAGTGTAGAGATTGCACGTATTACGGGGGTCACTTAGAGGTATACCCACAATGATGAGTGGAAGCCTTTTGAGTTGATTTCGGGCTCGATACCCTGCCCTTGCGTGTGGATCGGATTGTCGACTGTTCCCCCAAGCTTTACTGTTGTTTGTGGTGACCTTAGTGGCCTATCTCTCTAGGTTCTTACCCAAGGTGACTGTGGAGGGGAAAGTCTTCACGGTACCTGGAATCGACGTTGGCCAAACTCACTCGGGCTCCTTGGAGGGTATACCCACGATTATGTGTGGGAGCTTGCACCAGGGTGTAAGTCCGTTAAGCAGGCCGTCAGCATAACTTTTCCACCCTAGCCCCGCCCCTTCTCGTCTCATTGTTGCGACGTTGGATTTCATCACCAACTAGTGGCTTCGAAATTAGAAGGTCTTGTTTTCCTGGTGATTGCTTCCTAGATTTTGTTTACTAGTGCGTGTTGTTTGTTTCTCAAAGTTGACCCTAAGAATTTATTCGCGGAGCTTGTCACTCGTTTACAATTTCTCCCCCATGACGTTCACGTAGAATGCAAGGTTTATCTCCAGAGCATCTGGACGGTTCTCAACCTTTGCCTACTGGTACACCTGAGGGATCTCCTCACCAGAGTGAAGTCCCAGTTGTTACCCCACCACACGTGGAAATAAGTGAAGTCCCAATTGTCACCACACCACAAGTGGAATCAACTGAATCTCTAGAACCTTTTAGAATTACCAATACTAGATAGGACTATCGCATTCGCCGTGGTGAACGACCTTTTGTGCGATTAAATTCTTCAGGAGAAGAAGTTGTTACATCTTCTGAATCAGTCGTTGGGCCTTTTCCCGGTGTAGAAGGCCAAGATCCTTTTTGGTCAGGAAATTTCCGAAGGGTCCTTTTTGGTACTGAGTCACCTACCGTTTACAAAATCAACCCTTCAGTGTTTTCTGAGACAGATACTATACCAATGACTACCACTTATCACTTTTCTCTCCTGGACGAGATGGCCCATCTTGTGAATACTACGAGTGTCCCAACCGGGATTACTGCAGCCAGTCTTGCTCCTATCAATACCCAGCGAATGCTTGATGTCATTCCGACACTACCGCCAGGATACCATGCATTGAATGCTTTGTTGAATGCTTTTGTTCCAACACCTCCGCAAACCCCATCTGGTACTCCTGGGGGTCCTTCTGGGCCTCATATTCCTGGTTTTATTCCGACACTCCCTCAATTTCCTTTTGTCATTCCTAATCCTAGTGGCACTATACCATCCATTACACCAAACTTGCAGATTCCCGTTGGTGGAAAAGGTGGTACGATTCCATTTCCTCTTATAGGACATGTTTCAGTTACTACTCACCCTTCAATTGGGACACAACTTCTGATTAGAACTCCACCTACGATAGGGGGACCAACCCCACCTTTTGGACAAAATATACCTACTGCTTTAGCCCAGTATTGGAATCAGATGCTACAAAATCTTCCTCAAACGACTGGGGGGCAAAAAACTGCCCCTACTATAGGCCAACCATATCTAGGTATACCCAATCCTATTTGAGGTCAGGGTCACAATAGTCAAACTCAGGTCCCTACTCAAACCCAAAGTTACAATCCTTGGAACTACTATCCTCTCCAACCACCACCAAATCAGCCGGGATCTTCCCACTATGGGAAGACTGCATACAGTCCTACTGGTTTGCCGATAGGGCTTCCACCCCAAAGTCACCAGTACCCGCAGGTGAATTGACAGTTACCTTTTCTTGCTACTTTTGATTTGTTGGATTTGTCTAGGATTTTGAATGATCCTATTTGTCACTCTCCCCAATGGACTGTCATTCTAGCCAAGCTTCCATCGGACATCCCTAAATTCGACGACAAAGTGGGAGAGGACCCGAACAATCATGTTATGACTTTTCACCTATGGTGTTCATCCAACTCATTGATGGATGACTCTATTCATTTACGTATTTTTCAACGAACTCTTACTGGTTCTGCTGCGAAGTGGTATATTGAATTGCCCTGAGGTTTCTTCTCTGATTTTAACACCCTAGCTATGGATTTTCATACACATTACCAGTTACCGATCCGTTATGATACTGGGACTGAGATTTTGACTTCCTTCAAACAAACTAAAGGCACTCATATATCAGATCATATCCATGAGTGGAAAAGGATACAACGTCTCATTAAACTTAAACTTCCTGATCAGTTACTGGCATAATGGTTCACAAAATCCTTTGTGAATGAAATTGGTAAATACATTGCCATGGGTGGCGTTGTTACAGAAGAGCAGGCTATAAGTCATGATCAATATCTTGATCTTGTTTATTCGCAAATGGGAACACTTTATGATTTATTACATGAGTTACCTCGTCTTGGTACTTCCAACACTTCAACTACTCTAGCTGCCTCGCATACAGCTGACGGTGTGATTTGTACTGCTCACGCCCACTCACATTCTATTTCAAGTACAACCCCTAAATCTACTTCTTCTAATGTTCCAAATTCTCTGTCTCCTACCACTCCCACCGGTAAAACTTCTGAGGTGAACGTCGTTCAATCTACCCCGACCGATAAAAATAAATCTAAAAAGGGGAGGGGCAAGAATAAGGAAGGAAAAAATAATAATCAAACTGAGCAAACTAAAACCCCTCTTGTTGAAGAGCGGGATAAGCGCAAACCATGATACCCTTTCCTTATCTGTGGTGAGGATCACTATACGAAGGATTGTCCATGACATCCTGAGGTCACTAAGTTCCTTCAAGGAACACCCAAACCATCTACACCGGCAGTCTTGTCCCAACCCTTCCCGTCTCAACAATAGGCTCAGTTGGTCATCCATGACTAACCATCTACGTCTACGACATCATATGTTTTGATGTGTACTGGTGATTCTAAGAAGAACAACGTTGCAATCACAACTAGAGCCAAAGATTATTCTCTGTCTAAGGAGAAGGTTGACAATTTACCAGCTGTGTTAGTACAACCCTCTCCACCGACTCCACCTACCAACGGTCCTCTTCATCTCGAACGATCGAGCCTTGATACAGTTTTGCGACCACCCCCAAAAGGTGTCGTTAGGAAATCATCTTTCAATCCTCATGCTCGTGCGGCCCAGACCTACAATATTGTGGAAGATTTGGCCCAGGCACTTTCAACAATGTCAGCCCTTGAAGTCCTTCAGTCTTGTCCTACACAACGGAAGGCACTGTTGAAAGCTATAGGTGGAATTGACCCGAAAGATACGAATTTGATAGTCTTTGACTTGGATGATCATATTCCCAGGTTGCCCCCTCAACTTGCTTTTCAGATACAAGTTGTTGTTTCTAACAAGAACTTTTTCCGAACTGTTATCGACGAGGGTGCCTCAATGTGTGTAATGTCTTTTTCTTGTTGGAAAGCCATTGGCTTTCTTCCCTTAAATGAATCACACAACACTCTTAAAGCCTTCAATGGCTCTGGTTTTAAGACTTACGGTGTTCTTCCTTCGTTTCCCATTACATTAGAAGGTAAGACGGTCCAAGTTGAAGTAGAGGTCTTTGACGCCCCCCTCGATTATAATATTCTCCTTGGCCGTAGCTGGATCGATTCCATGTGCACCATTGTGTCAACACTTTTCCATGTAGTACATTTCCCTCATCAAGGAAAGGTTGTTACCATTGACCAACTTGCTTTCTTCAATTCCGATACTCGTACTGGCAACGCGTCGTTTATTGCTAAAACCCCGCCGGGTTATGAGAATGTTGGGGTAGGCCTTTTAAAGGACTCTTCGTTAATGGGTACTTTTCCCATTCCACCACCAGATATAACACACCCGTCAGTTGCTAATATAAATATGATCTTCACTGTACCTCACGAACTTCCTGCATGAAACGACCCTTGGATTGTCCCTGGCCCTAGAGATCATCTTCGTTTCGACGACATAATGCCGTTAAGTCCGGTTGAATCAACATGTCAAGCCATTCAATTGGAAACACCTTCTACTCCCTCTCTTGATGAGTTGTCTCTCGATCCTTTTCGTATTATCTTTCCCACTGACGAGATGATCATGTTCGTCATGGAGGACACCCCTTGGGACGATGGGCATCATCGTTCCATACTCTTTCTGGAACAACACACTCTTGAGAACTACCAATGGATTTCGCCTCCGTCGACCGTTGTTGTCATATCAACCGTTCCCAAATCTACACATGATGTGTTTGCTGAAGGGAACCTTAGTAATATCTCTCCCACGATTCCCATTGACATATCCATTAAACCTGGGATAGTCGAAAATGTTCATATTGGAGCTTCATGTTCCCAGGATGAATAGTCACCTATACATCCCTGTTCAAAGAGTTTCATGACGTATTCGCCTGGAGCTACGAAGAGATGCCAGGTATCGACCCTGCTATTGTTGTACATGAGATAAAGACATACCTTGGCGCTAAACCTATCCGGCAACACCTTCGTCCAGTCCATACACGTAAAGTGGCGGCTATCAAGCTTGAGGTTGAAAAACTTCTCAAAGCCGGCTTTATTTATCCCGTGGCTCTGACAGAATGGGTTTCTAACCCTATACCGATTGATAATAAAGGTGGCATTATTCGTGTATGTGTTGATTATAGGGATATTAACAAAGCCTGCCCAAAAGACAACTTTCCAACCCCTTTCGTCGACCAGATTGTTGATGACTGTGCCGGAAGTAAAATCTTCTCTCTCATGGATGGTTTCTCTGGCTATAATCAAATTAACATCTCTCCTGAGGACCAACATAAGACTGCTTTTATTTGTCCTTGGGGTACTTTTGCCTATAGAAAAATTCCCTTCGGTCTTAAGAACATTGGCGCAACGTTTCAACGTGCTATGTCTTATGCTTTTCATGATATAAAGAATATCGTTCAACCCTATTTGGATGATTTACCAGCTCATTCTATGCACAGAGTCAATCACCCTACTCATCTCCATGCTATTTTCGTTCGTTTTCGGTTCTATCGCATTCATTTAAATCCTCATAAATGTGTTTTTTGCGTAGAATCTGGCCGTCTTCTAGGTTTTATCGTTTCTCGTCAAGGGATCTGGGTGGATCCTATTAAGGTTGAGGTGATTCTTAATCTCCCTCCTCCTTCTACATTGTGTCAGTTACAAAGTTTGCAGGGGAAAGAAAACTTTCTTCGTCGTTTCATTCCTAATTATGCCGAGATTACTTGTGGTTTTACGCGATTGTTAAAGAAAGATATCGAGTTCGTTTGGGATGCCATAGCCAATAATGCTTTTGATGCTTTGAGGTTGTCCCTCATGCGAGCTCTGCTACTCTTTCCTCCTGATTATAGTCATGATTATTTTCTTTATCTTGTTGCCTCAGAGTATACCATTGTCATGGTTCTCGTCCAAGAAGATGATGCGCACGATGAATATGTTATTTATTACTTGAGTCGAAGTCTCACATCTACAAAAATCAAGTATCAACATGTTGAAAAACTCGCCTTGGCTGCCGTTCAAGCTATCCAACGCTTCCGGCATTATATCCTCTCATGGAAAACTACAGTGATTTCTCATTGCAACCCTATGCAACACATTTTGACACATCAATTGCTAGGGGGAAAATACTCCAAATGGATTGTCATACTCCAGGAGTTTGACTTGGAATTCGATCGCGCCACGTCTAAGAAATCCTTAGTTTTTGCTGAGTTGATATGCGATTTTCCTCACTCTGCCACGGAAAATGTAGCAGTAGATTCATTACCCGATGAATCTCTTTTCCTAATTAGTACTGACGATCTTTAGTATGAATATATCATTATATATCTCCAAACCCAGACTTTCCGGCCTACTTTGTCTAGTACTGAACAACGTCGCATCCGTTATCAAGCACGTCAATACATTATCCTCAGGGATACTCTTTACCGTCGGGGAATTGACTCTATTTTTCGACGTTGTCTGACGTTTGATGAAGCTGAGAAAGCTCTGAATGACTGCCATGACGGAGCATGTGGTGGTCATATGTCTGGGTATGCTACTCCCCAGAAGATCTTAAGCACAGGTTATTTTTGGCCTTCCTTGTTCAATGACTGCATTACTATCATTCAGAAATGCCATGCCTGCCAGACCTACAATCAGAAAATTCGGTCACATCCTGCTCCTCTTCATCCTGTGGTCTCAGTTGGTCCTTTTGTGAAATGGGGCATTGATTTCATGGCATATCACCCTCACTCGACCGGGGGGCATGGTTACATCATTGTAGCTGTTGATTACTTTACAAAATGGGCCGAGGCGATGCCAACATTCGATAATACTGGGAAGACTGCAACCTTGTTTCTTTTTAACCATGTCATAGCTCATTTTGGTGTTCCTCAAGCTATCATCACTGATCACGGTAGTCACTTTAGAAATTTTATGATGTCTGAACTTACGGAAAAGTTGGGTCTTCGTCATGATAACTCAACACCCTATTATCCACAAGCTAATGGCCAGGTCGAAGCGATCAACAAAGTTCTTATAACTATGCTTCGACGGATGATAGGAATTCATAAAACAAGCTAGCACATGATGTTGTTTTCGGCATTGTGGGCATATCGAACATCTGTCAAATCCGCTACTGGTTTTACACCCTTTCGATTAGTCTATGGTGTGGAAGCCATTCTTCCTATAGAATGTGAGATACCCTCTCTGAAGCTAGCTGTAAAACTCTTACCCAATACTTTTGCTAAAGAAGAACGTCTATTGTATCTGATGCGATTAGACGAAACTCAACGTGACACCACCCTAGTAATAGAAGCCTAGAAGAAACGTGTCAAGGCACAATATGACAAGCATGTCAAGCCTCGCGTTTTCTCTGAAGGTGATCTTGTTCTTCTTTATGAACAAGATCGAGATGTGTTAGGAGCTAGGAAATTCGAACCAATGTGGCAAGGACCTTATATTGTTCACCGCGTTTTGGAAAAAGGAGCATATGAGCTGGTCGATTACGATGGTATCCCTTTGAGTGAACCCAGGAATGGGTTATACTTGAAGAAGTACTATGCATAAATCATTTGTGCACAAGTATTTGTATTTTTATGTATCATACTTTGTGTGTGTTACTTTAGTTTGCTTTGACATTATCTGGTCTCTGCCCTTATGTGACGTTGTGTTTGATTGCCAGATGTCGGAGTCTTCGCTACCCTATATTGGCTTCGCTGATGGTGCTAGCTGTAGTACTCAGAACCTAGCTTCCGTTGCGTGGGCAATCTATGCCCCAACAAATGAACTTGTATCTTTATGAGGTGTATGCCTTGGCCGTGCAACCAACGACATTGCAGAGTATAGCGTCGTCATTGAATTATTGGTTGATGCTATCTCACTCAGAATTCGTCATTTGGCTATGCGACTTGACTCGCAGCTAGTAGTACTACAGCTAAGTAATATCTACTCTATTCGAAGCCCTACCTTGTTACGGGTGTATTTGTGAATTCGCCTCTTGGAACGTTGTTTTGATCACATTGAATATCAACATATTCCTAGACGTCTTAATACATTAATAGATGCATTAGCTAATTATGTATTGGACAGACATTTGAACCATTTATAAATCAAACACATTAAAATTCACACAATATAAAGTAAACTGGTAGAAACCATCTGTATATATAACGATCAAAAGAGTTTGTTTTTTACAAAAGTTTGTCTGAAGACCAAAATATCAAAAATGGAAGCTTATAGCTTCTACAAAGTGACATCATGGATGACGTTCACGGTAACACACAACTACTCTAGCAACTCTACAGAGCAGTCGACTCATAACTGCTGATACCCCTACAATGTGATGTTGATCACGTCGTGGAACCTCTTCCAGAGTCATATCTGGAATGTCTATTGTCAGGCCTCATATCTGGAATGTTTGTTGTCAGACCCTCTAAATTCTGTTCCACCACCTGATAATCTTCGACATACTGTGGTGCTGCTGCTAGCTCTCCTCGTCGCTGGATAGGAGAAGTGCCAGGAGGTCTATACGGTCCAACATTTGTGTTATCAACGAACATTTTGTGTTAGACTTTGGATAAATATATAAAACAAAAAAACATTTGAATATAATAAAAATTCAAAAACATTTAAAAAAAAAAGAAAATGTGTGTCCTTCTTACCAAGGTCTCCCCATTGAGCATCCTCAGGCAATGCCAAATCCGGATCTCCTCGGAAATCCAACCTGGCATAAGCGTAATCATCGACCATCAACATCTGATTTTGAAGCCAATCGAAGAACATATCGGCGTATTTGACGATTGGTCCTGCTACGTGACGGGCCATGAGCTGACACCATCTCAACATCCTTGGATCCATGAGACCCGGTATGTGCCACTCAACCTGTAGTCTAAATATAGGGACTCTCTTGAGGAAGAAGGATACTAGTAACGATCCATACCTGAATTGCTTAATTTGGTTAATTGTTTTTTGATACTGCGAAGCACAACATCCGCCCAGTTGAGTACTTGGGGCTCAGTACACTCGATGGCGTACTGGAAGTAGCTCTGTAATGCCATATGAGGAGCATAACTCCCAGCCATATGAGCTATCGTGAAAAGGATAGTACGAAGGGTCAAGTCTTGTACCCCCCAGATAGCCACTTTTCCTTTTTTCCTTTCAGCCTCAGGTACACAGTATTGATTGCAGTACTCACTCATTTTTAGCCCACCACCTCTGCTACCGGTCAGGCTGACATAGTATCCATGCCAGGACAATCCGGTCAAAAAGTAAATGTCCTCTATATCGATGGACAGTGTGTGAGCTCCCACATGAAAAAACTGTTGGTCTGGATCTCACATACGGACCAGGAACTCTAGTATTCTGACTTAGGCCCTCATGCCCGGGATGCGGAAGTATTTTAGGAGCCCACAATCTCTCAATGCAGCTATGGTAGGCGGATGGTTCTCGGCATTTGCATTATCCTCCTCATGTTCTCTTTCACGCCACTCAAGCACCATGTTTATGGATATTTATCTGCATAAGGAACATAAAAGGAGGATTAATGATTTTATTCATGATCTGGATCTTTTTCATTGGTTAAAAATTTAAATTTTTTTTGGAGTTTGCGGTTCTCGCAGGTGCCCCATTAGCACAGTGCAAGAACCTCACAGGTGGCTTAAGGATCACTTGTGAGAACACATCATTCTCGCAGGTCTCGTATGGGCTGCCTGCGAGAATGCTTATGCGCATGTAGGGTTCAAAAAACCACTTGAAACTGAAAAACTAACCAATGAAATTAAAAATTTCAACCATGAAAATGTCAAGAATGAAGAGCTTACCTTAATACTGTAGACAGCTCGTCGAATGGTCTCCTATAACTCCCAAAAATTAATGCCAAACTCAGAGGGTAAAAAGGGGGGTTTGGAGCTCAATAGTGGAAATGTGAAATGATATGGTAAAAATGACTATTTACTCAGTTGATTTACTTTTTACTATGTCATTTTGGGTTTTTATGCTTATTTATTGATTAAACCTAATCCCTAATATCAAGATGAGTGTAATGACTTGCAGGTGTGATGATGTTGATAGTTCAATACAAGGGTATGGACATATATTTCTTCGTTATGGAATGTTTTTAATTGTTTTTACGGTTTTTACATAAAACCTCGAGCGTCGTTTTTGTTCGTTCTTACGCTCGTAAATACATGAGAATGTGATCGAGCATAGTTTTATCACTTTTTCGGGCTCAACAAGGTTATACGAAAAAGGAACCCCCCTGGAGTCCTCTTTAAGCTCTTTTCAGACTCTCTAAACATGAAAAGATCGTCGAGCGACCTTGCTATTTTCACGCTCACTAAAGTATTTGAAGTATGTGTCTGGTGAGCGATAATTTATCTCTTTTTCGGTCTCGTCCAGACTACTTTACGAAAAAGGAACTGAGAGAGTTCTCTTTTAAGTTTTTTTCCAAACTCTATAATCTTGAAAAACCTTCGAGTTTTCTATCTCTGGACTTGTTAAACAAACATTGACAGACCCATGATGGGACCAAACCACTCCTTCTTAGGGTTCATTAAATATACTTTGAGGGACTCGTCCAAAGGATGAGCTTACATCAACAAGCATATGCTATCCTCCTCAAGCTTGCATAAAAATAAAGAGGTACTTGCCAGAAATGGTGGGGGAAAATTTGGGAAAGGGATATGTTTCATCTTCATATTGATTGGCAGTAAGTGTCGCTCTTGAACATGACACCCCCTATTCATCATTTGAAGCTGGTTTGGGAAATCCATTTGTCTCTCATTCGATTGCTTACAAGGTCATTCCCTATGTTGTTTTTGAGTCAATGCTGCCAAATCATTGGTCGTGTCATTCATATGTTCAAGAGAAGTCCATCTAAAACCTATATCGAGTCGGCCATCTGCAGTTGTCCATTCTCTCCGTGTCGGCCTTCCCTGTGTCCATTTGCAAAAAACTATGTTTCACCTTCAAAATCTGTTACTCATTTCATGTCATTGATGGGGGATACATCAATGCCCTCCTGTGACGAGTTTTGTTTCGTCAACTTCAGCTCATTATCCAGAATCAAGACTTAGAAATTCTTTAGTACCTTGGAGCTTCCATGCCTCAATGGCAAGTTTCCTTTCTTTGGACAGTGGGTTTACATCATTAACCCCTGATCGAAAGATTTCGTCGAATGTTCAACATCAACTCATTTATTCACACTCGATGGATTGTACCATGATACCTTGGGAGTCATTGACATCAATGGTGATTTCCCTTGCACTTGTTAACAGTTTTATCATTGACCAGTAATCAAGTGGTTTCTACCATGTTCGACTTCAACTCATGTAATCACATGGTTAGATTCGTACTTTAGGGCGACGAGATTGAAGACCCTGGGTATTTACTTTGTGATCCAGGTTGTGATGGAGTATGTATAATTTGCAACACATAGATCCACTGTGTATGTTTCGTGGCTATGCCGTCTTAACTTGAAATTTCTCGCATAGATCCACAGTGTATTCCAGTGGCTATGCTATAGTTTGACCGCATGGATCCACAGTGTATGATTGGTGGCCATGACCCATGTCTATAATGTCATCAGTCTATGATCTGAGTATGGGAATGCCTACCTCAGAATTAGTATATATGATATTCTGCAGATGCTTGGGTGTTCACAGGTTTCCAATTAGATGTGCTCCTGGTTCTTGACACACACATCCAGCTTACAAAGTATATCGGCTTTCATTGGTTCCAACCTCATGCTTTGGGGGGCATTCTGTTACACAAGATTTTGGTCATCATGATGATGTATTGATAATGGTGTACTTAGGATCTTCATTAGAACTTTTTCATGAGAAAAGTTACTTTCTTCTCTTTCCAGAAATATCATTTTTGAGGAAGGTTCGCAGGCTGCTAATACATTTTCCTGCGAGAATGCATGATTCTCGCAGGCTGCCTTAAGCCAAGGTGTGAGGGGTTCGCACTGTGTATAACTGCTAGGGTGTGAACACTTTCTAAAGAAGGGAAAAATATGAATTCTCGAAGCTTCTAGAAGGGAATCTTCTAGAAGGATGAGATGGAATTCGAATGGTTATCCTAGTACTAGATTCCCTGATATTTTGGGATCATTCTTATCCAAGTAACCAATTCATTCTCTCCTATATATTGAGTGAATTCTCATGGAAAAAGTTAGAAGAAAACAAGGTTAAGTGAGACATTGGAGAATTGGTGAAAGATTGTGTGAAGGACTGAAGCTACAGTAGCTAAGAACTCCTGCAAGTTTATCAAAGGTAGTTGATCTTCTTCATGCAAGTGAGAAAGTGTGTGTGTCGAAGCTAAGGGCCATTGAAAGGAAGTTTGCAACATCAAGGCTCAGGTTGTAATATTTACTTTCCATCAATATGATACAGTAATATGTCCCTTTCCCATAAAGCTAATTCTACTTTATTGTATAACTCCTTGATCATATACATAGATTCACCATTGAATATATTGTGCTTTCTTCACTCCACTTGGTTTGTATCATTTTGTTCTTGACTGTACGAGAGCATTGGAGTGAAGCAAGAGAAACAAAGACCAACGAAAGCGATTATAAGGTATGCAACTTATTCTTGCCTCTTAGTTCATTCAATGGTTAGAATCTAGGGAAAGAGTATTATTCTGTCTTGATTTGTTCTAGATCCAGGTGGATCTAGGGAGATTGGTTTGTGTCCGCACTTACGGATTTATCCAATAACACAAACAAGACCTTACCACCCAGCTTGAATCAATA
Source organism: Picea engelmannii (assembly GCA_009831015.1). Classification (NCBI taxonomy): domain Eukaryota; kingdom Viridiplantae; phylum Streptophyta; class Pinopsida; order Pinales; family Pinaceae; genus Picea; species Picea engelmannii. Next base: position 72,520 of record ML828803.1, read on the forward strand.
TTTTTTTCACTCTGCACCAAACTGCATATCCCTACAGATAACCCTTCCTCTTCCTCACCTCCACATACTGAAGGTGACCATTCCTCTCATTCCCATAACTTTGAGAACCATCACTTTCAACGTGACCTACGCATTCCATGGGTGGAAGTGACCAAATTTGATGGCTTGGACCCCATTGGTTGGGAAACCCAAATGGAACATTATTTCTTTTTATACGACATTACATATGACTTGGCCAAACTCTGGTATGGTGTTCTCCATCTAGATCAAGAACGATGGAAATGGTGGCAATGGAGAAAAACTTCTCGTCAAGGGTATATTACTTGGACATACTTTGTGGAAGAGCTTTATGAATTCTTTGACAATGACACCAACCATTTGGGTCGTTTGACAAAGTTGAAACAATTAGGAACAGTGGAAGGCTTTAAAGCTGCCTTTGAGCGCCTGGATTTTAGAATAGAGGGCATGTCTGATGCATTTTTCCGAGAGTGTTTTATCAGCGGCCTCAAGGATGAGATTCGGGCCCATGTCCTTATGGTTCGGCCTCAGAGTTGGGTGGAGGATACTAAAAGAGATAAAGAAGCACAATAGGTTGTATCTTATCAAAACTGAAAACCCTCCTTTATCCCTCGCCCTAAACCAATAAATCCCACTACTCCCTCTGCTCCACTAAAGATCCAAAAATTGACCAGGGCTAAAATGGTTGAATGCCAACTCAAAGGCCTTTGTTATAATTGTGATGAAAAATATTTCCCGGGCCACAAGTGTAAAGAACAAAAGATTTTTATGGCCATCTCCGAGGATATTTCAGAAGAGGATGTATAAACTCCCCGTGTGTCCAATTCACCTGAATCCACTGACATAACCCCTCCCTCGGACCCTCCTAAAGTAGAACTAGTCATTTCCCTCAATGCTCTCACTGGCTTCTCCGCTCCCCAAACCCTCAAGCTAATCGGTTACATCAAGCATCGGAAGGTCATAATTCTGGTTGATAGTGGCAGCACCCATAATTTTATTCATCACCGCATTGCCCAAGAAACTCTTTGCTACATCCATGCCATCAATAATTTCCAAATCATGATTGCCAATGGTGGTTCCATGAAATGCGGAGGGCATTGTGAAAATGTGCGTCTCCAAATTGGTGACTACCACCTGAAATCCCATATGTTTTCTATCGACATGGGAGGTTGTGACATTGTGTTGGGTGCAAACTGGATAAGGACTTTGGGTTCCATTCTCATGGATTTTAAAGACTTAACCATGCAATTTGACCAGGAGGGACACCAATATAAGTTCCAAGGAATCACCGTCAGTTCACCCGAGATCATTAGTTCCCATCGCATGGAAAATCTGCTCATAAAAGGTCATTCTGGTGTTATCGCCCAACTCCATGCCATACAAGCAATAGAGACACCCTCGGTCTCGCAAGACCTCCAAGCCATCCTTTCTAAACATCAATTGGTATTTTCCACTCCCCAAGGACTCCCTCCTTCCCATGTTATTCATGATCATTCCATTCCCTTTGTACCCGGAAGCCTTCCTCCCAATATCAGTCTGTATCGTCACCCCTTTTCCCCAAAAAATGAAATTGAGAAAATGGTCCAGGAACTCCTTAATGTAGGCGTTATCCACCCTAGTACGAGCCCCTACTCTTCTCATGTGGTCATGGTCCTGAAGAAATAAGGTTCTTGGTGAATGTGTCCTGACTTCCGTTCCCTCAAAAAACTTACCATCAAAGACAAATTCCCCATTCCCGTCATTGATGACCTCCTGGATGAATTGAGTGGCACCCAATTCTTCACTAAACTAGATCTTCATTCAGGCTACCACCAGATACGTATGAAAGAGGTAGACATTCCCAAGACTACCTTTAGAACTCATGAGGGCCACTATGAGTTTTTGGTCATGCCCTTTGGCTTGTGTAATACCCCCTCCACCTTCAAATGCCTCATGAATCATGTCTTCCATCCTTTTCTTTACCATTTTGTCTTAGTTTTCTTTGTCGAACAATTGAGACTTATCAAGGAGAGACTTCACCACTACAAGTGATGCATCACCTTCCTCAAACTTGTGCCCCCCTTCTTCATCACCACTGTAGCTAATGAAACTGCTACTCCTCAAACTTGCACACTAGTTTTTGTGAGTGAGTGAGTGAGTGTGTGTCAAATGAACCATCGCATTCCTTTATTTATACTAGTCTGTCAGGTGACTTTTCTAGGTGGGGCCGACTTCTCTTTATGGGGCCTTCTAATTATTTATTATTATTCTCCTTGGGACGACTTATCTTCTAAGGTTTTTACACATTTTTTTAATGGTTCTCTTACTCTCATAATATTCTATTCTAAGTACAAGGGTTTCACTTGGATGATAATACCTCCCGCAATTAACAAAACATAACCACTCCCTCTTATCTAGGGAGGTATTAACTAGGATTTTATTTATGTAATGGTCTCAAACACATCCATCCATCTCACATGGCATGGAAAAGACTCACATGATATTGTAGACCAGTCTATAGGTAGCATCACCATAGCCACACAAGCTATCTCATGATCAAATAGATCATGTCATAAGTATCACCATCATAGCCATACAGGCTCTATCATAGTCACACACACAGACTATCTGATGGTGATGTCATATTCATGCATATAGGGTCTCATCATCCTTCTGGTATTTATGTCATCATGGGGCTTCATCTAGTTCATAAATAAATAGGAAACTCTCCATCTCACACATAATATGGCATCTAGTTCATAGAGAACTAGTAACTCACCAACTCACACAGAATCTGACATCTAGTCCATACATAACTAGTAACTCACCAACTCACACAGAATCTGGCATCTAGTTCATACAAAAGTAGTAACCTCTGGTTGGAACACTAGGAAATCGGTCCATAGTGACCTGGATTCTAATCACAAGGATTATGAGATGTAGTACGCATACACTACCCATCTAGCCCAAGACTAGGAAACACCTCCAACTACACAAGTTGGCCCTCCATATTGAAAATATGGAAAGCTATCCAGCCCTGAAGGCTCAAAATCTATTGACCTTGTGCGATGTCATGTTGATTGGCACCACATTCAGTAATGTTCCCGTGAATGACTACCCACTATTTTTTCCACACTCTAATGATACTTCCCTGGAATCACATCTATAACTCATCACTCCCTCTTACTAGAGAAGTCCTTATGGACCACACCAAGCTTGTCCCTGAAGTACACAAACTTCACTCTTGATAGAGGCTGGATCAACATGTCAACTATATACTCATCTTTAGTGACATATTGGAGATTCAATGCTCCCTTCTATACCATATATTTGATATGCTGGTACATGTTCTCGATATTCTTGGATTTTTCATGAAACACTAGGTTCTCTTGACAACTTCACATAAATTTTGTTGTCACACTAGATTCAAGTTGCCTCTAAATTGAGATCAAACAATCCTGCAAGCATATTCTTAAGCCACAGTACTTCGTTGCTAGTTGAACAAGCTACTATATACTCTACCTCAGCTGTACTAAGAACCACACTAGTTTTCTTCCTGCTAAACTATGAGATCATAGCTAATCCCAAAATGAAACAACATCTATATGCACTCTTCTGGTCTGTGACACTACCAACCCAATTTGAATCAGTAAATCCTTGTAGGCTTATCTCACTAAACATATATGATTCTGTAATCAATTTTTCGACCATGTATTGACTCAATGTGTTCACCGCAAAACGTATATCTGGCCTTCTGTTCATTAAATACATCAACGAACCAATCGTTTTCTATACATGGTGGTATCCACTGTCTCTGAAGATGTATCACTTAATAACTTCATATTCGTCACCATCATTGTAGGCATGGATTTACAATCCATCATTCTGAATCTCTTTAGAATATCTACAATATATTTTCCTTGGTTAAGAAAAATATCACTTGGCCTCTGCCATACCTCTATACCTAATAAATGATGCATCATCCCCAGGTCTTTAATCTCAAATTTTGTAGATAGATTCCTCTTACTTCCAGTGATGAGCTTCTCATCTTCTGTTAGAAACAAGTCATCCACATACAACAGTAATATCAATGGTCAACCATCTACAACCTTGTAGTAAAGGTTGGAATCTGCTTTACTCTTGGTAAATCTCGAGCTCATCAAGAAACTATCAAGTCTACCATACCATGTCATGGGTTTCTTCTTAGGCCCATACAAAGACTTCTTCAATATTTGGACATGAGACTCCTTCTCATGTACCTTGTGGCTACTCTATGTACACTTCTTCTAGCTAATGGAGAAAATTTCTCGTCATACTATTCTCCCTCTTATTGGGAGAATATTCTAGCCACAAATAAATCTTTGTACATCTCTATACTTTTATTTGCAACATGCTTGATCTTGTAGATCAACTTAGAAGTCACCACTAACTTCCCTTCTAGTCTTGGAACGAAGGTAAAATCCATATCCCAATCCTTCTAACTAGCTTTCTCCTTAGTCATTGGAACAAGGGAATCTTCCCAGGAGATATCATATCTCCTTGAAGCCTCTAAAGCTTCGATCTAACCTCCTCAACCCATGGAATATGTCTGTCAGTTCTGGAAGATGTCTCTCTCTTCCATATGAATATGAGGAGGGATTCTTTCTGAATGAAAGTCTCTAAGCCACTGACTCTCTCTAAGATCATGCTCACTCTGAGTCTCCATGCTCCCTATAAAGTTTGAGTCCTTCTAATTCTATATAATCTTCGGAGCCATCTTCTCCCTTTGTATGTGATGATATACTTTGAAGTCTACTCTCCTATGAATGGTCCAAGGAAGGTTTCTCCTCCCTACTGGATCATGATGGATGAATTCCTCTAAACTCTAGCTCCTTCTGAGTTGGTACTTGGTGGGGCCGCATGCCTTACCACTAGTGGATCCATATTCTCCTCCTCATGATATGGCTTATCAATGCCACATATCTGTATCCATGTTGCATCCTACAAATTATTAAGGGACCATGATGGTATCTTCCTAGTTAATGCAATGATTCTGGGTAGGCCCTTCTAGCTCTACTAACTCTTCCTGATTATCTAAAGAGTAATCAATTGAACTCGAGGGATTTTTTCAGACATATTTGGAGCCTCCTTACAATAAATCTTCGTAAGAGATACTTTGTATCTCACAAAAGTATCCTTCTTGCTAGAAGGTTTTAACTTCATCCTATTTTTCTTCGGTGCAAGGGTGTATACGGTCGTGTATACAACTTATTATCTGGATATTTTGTTCCATGTCTCAAATGAGAGGACATCTAATGTGTTTCCTTCTAAAACCATCACTGTATCTCCCCTCACATTTATTACATGTGACCTTCCCAGAACAAGACCGACAACAAGGGAAAACAATAGACAAGAGTAATACTCTTATAATAATAATAAAATGAGAACAATCGTCATAGTAGCTCCCTCTCAGAGCTATCACTTGTGACCTACCTGGAACAAGAGCCAAAATAAAAATGCAATAGTAATAAATAGGAACAACACTCTTCCAATGTTGTGACCAATCATTCGTCCATGGTAACCTGCCCGAGACAAGAGAAACAAGAGAAAAAGTATTTCCAATATAATAGCATTTTCATAAGAACATATCTATATCAACAATAATAAAAGATAAATGCATGGTAATTTTCACAAAATTACCGAGGTGATCTTACTTGAAGAAAAAAAAAATATCTCCTAGACAAGATGTTAGTTCATATTGCAAACAATAAGCATTTATATCAATAGTACTCACATGCTACCAAGTATTCATTGTGTCTAACAGTAATAGGACCTTTCAAAGATTTTTTTCACTATTATAGTGTTTACTTGTAATCTAGCAATTATCAAACTTGATATATGAAAATTGGATACGTATCAATTTAGCCAATCAAACCTGGAACTTGGAGTCTTATCTTCAATAATGAGTGTTGTTGCTTTTCTTTCGATTCTCCTTCACTCAAGATGACAAGTATTCTCTCCAACATGTCCCCTGTACTAAGATAATATGCTGACTTGACAAAAATATGAGTTAGAGAATATTATGCAATTAAACTCTAAAATATCAACCTCAATCAATCTAATACTTTGACTAAGGTTAGCTTATAACTTTAACTTTGACCAGAAATAATCATAACTTTAATAGATCAAAATGCAACCTAGATGTTCATAATATTACAATAATTCCATAACAACTAAAGACATATGAAAACAATCAAACCTAGAGTGTGTTGTTCCTATGAATATGTTGGATATGATATCCCTCTGGATCTATGATTGTTTTTTGGAAAAATTATCCCTTTCTCCTACAAACACCCTTAAGACAATGATACAATCTAAACATATACAAGTACATACCTCCGGTAACAGTGTAAAATAGTGGCAAGCAACAATGAATCCTAAAAATTCAAAGTGCTCCAACTTGAAACCTAAAGGTATTTGGAGATGCACTAGGGTAAGGCGCACTAGGACAACCAAATATTAGGCCCAACGTTTCATAGAAAATTCACTAGTCCAGAGGAACTACAAATAGTACTGCAAATGGTGCTCCAACTGGCATTGCAACTAACACTGTGTCTTCTCCCTCTGGCTCTTCATTTTATTCTTCAATGAATCTTGCTATGCCAAGGAGACCTCCTTTCTCCAAGAATCAAATTCAACTTATTATTTAAATTCCAGATGCGTTGAACTAGGGTTTTATGAGAAAACCCTAATTTCTCAACTTTAGAAAATTTCAGATCTAATCTAGGGAAAAGATGCACCCTACTTAGGTGACCTTATTGGTGGGCTCAGTAAGTGTTCAATGATCTTGACAATGGGGTAAACTAAGGATTTTCCTTCCAACAGTTAGGTTGGTACGAAGGAAACCAACTCTGATACCATATTAAAATTTTGGTATGCTTGTTTAGCCATAGACAATGTCACATCATTGTCACCCAACCATAGGCATTCACTATGCTACCCCTGAGCACACTAACATTTTCTTAGATAGAATGATTCTAGTAAGTCCACACTAGAACCAACATATAAACCCTAACCAAAAATATCACTTCTACAATAGAAGCTCAATACCAATAGAGCGTAACTTCACCAAGAGAAGCACACAAGAGAGAGATACTAGAAATACTGAGCAATGAGAGACTTCATCACTGCAACTATTACGTCACCTTCCTAAGACTTGTGCCCCCCTTCTGCGTCACCATTGCAGCTACTGTAATTGTTTCTCCTCAAAATTTCACACTAGTTTTTGTGTAAGTGTGTGTGTGTGTGTGTGTGTGTGTGTCAAATGAGCCAATGCATACCTTTATTTATACTAGTCTGTCAATTGAATTTTCCATATGGGGTTGACTTCTCTTTCTGGGGCCTTGTAATTCATTATTATTATTCTCCTTGGGATGAATTTTCTTCTATGGTTTTTACACATCTATTTAATGGTTCTCTTACTGCCAAAATATTCTATTCTAAGTACAAGGGTTACACTTTGAGGTTAACACCTCCTACAACTACCAAAACATCAACACAATCCCTTCACTTTTGTTCAATTGATTCTTCTATGAATGGATTCCACTAACATAATTCAACATAAACATTTTCTAGGATACCGATATGAATACATACAAATTAATCAAGTTGTCAGTGACCATATTTATCCTCTTTCCATCAATGCTAACATCATAAACTATGTACAATATTGACCATATTGGTCTCCTTTGACACCAATTCCAACACCATGTCCAACACAACATTCTCGCACCAGATACATTTCTCGGAATATTTTGTCTGACAACACAATTTTCAACCAAAAACAATTCGGCTGAAATATTGTTTATATATATTGGACCCGTTGGACAATACATAGTTTGGTTGCAATCATTGTCAATGCTCCACCCATTTCACCACCCTCATACCTGTGTATGCTCCCACAAGTTTCACCACCCTCACAGACCTAGGTATGTATTCCCTCATGAGTGATCCTGAATGATTTGTGAGTTTTTTAGGTTTATTTGTTTGTGGATTAAACATGGGGTTTCAAACATGTGTATCCTCTTGCGAGTTTCACCACCCTCAAAGAACTGTGTATGCTCCGATGAGTGATTTGTGAGGTTTTTAGGTGGATTTTTTTTTGGATTGAACATGGGGTTTGTTGGTGATGTGTAGAGAATCAACTACCTTGAAGAGTTGCAAGTGACATGTAGCAGATTCGTTTCGTTAAAGAGTTGCAGGTTATTAGAGAATGAAATTCACATGTTTACTCCTAGTGTCTCTTACGTTTTACTAGAAAAGATGGTTCCATTTAAATTAAGAATGTCTTTGTATGAAAATAACTTAGTTTCAAAATTGGTTTCAAGTTATTTTCACAGGGTTAGAGGACATATACGAAATATAATCATTCATTATGTGTAAAATATTGCTATACATTTTATTACTAATAAAAAATTATCTTAGTTTGTATCCATTATCAAAATAAATAGATGACGGGTTTTCAGTCTGCTCTATCTTGAAACTTTTCTTACTGTAGTATACAAAATTTGCTCACCATTTGAGTCCTCAAAACTTATATCTTGATGGTATGACTATGCAACAACCAACCATAACATGTATATGTATTGTAATCATCTAACCAGAAATTAAAAACAATATACATAGAACCATAGGCCCTGGTTAGCAAGCTTGTTGAGACAACCATAACATCTAAAGAATCCACTGACTTGAAATTCATTTGAAACACCGGTAAACTAGTGGATATAAGTAAGCCATACACTAATTAAAAATATACGAAGATGCAAGAATAAATCTTGAAAATGTAATGCTCAGAAGAATGAGGCACATTAATGAACTAAAATAAGAACTTGCATGGTCATTAATTATAGCTACAATCAGAGCTATAATTGGGGAATAACTAGTTTTAGACAATTTCAATTGTAATAATTTTATTCTTCATGCATTTCTTTACTTGAAACATATTCATGGAATGGTAAGATGGAAACACATTCAACTCAACAGAACAATACTTCCCATCAAGGTCTCTGCAAAATATCATTGGCAATAGTTTCCTAGAAATAAAATGAATATCAATATTAGCCTCCTTAAGATACTCTACATTCCTTGAGCTTCCAATGAAATACATTTCATTTTTGCATCATTGCAATAAGGGACTCTAAATAACGAAACTTCAAGCCTAACTTGTACTTGGTGAGAGAAAAAGGGAAAA
>ML828803.1:81845-94278 GCA_009831015.1 Picea engelmannii
ATATCAATATTAGCCTCCTTAAGATACTCTACATTCCTTGAGCTTCCAATGAAATACATTTCATTTTTGCATCATTGCAATAAGGGACTCTAAATAACGAAACTTCAAGCCTAACTTGTACTTGGTGAGAGAAAAAGGGAAAACAAATTTACCAATAAGAAAAGGTATCTTAGATCAATTACATAAAATATGCCAGACCACTCATATATTTGAATCCCCTAAAAAAATTCCAAAAAACCCCTCTTTCATGTATGCAACTTTTGTGATCCGGATTATTTTTGACACGAAATGAGAGCGGAGATATAATAAAGAAGTGCACAGAGATATCGTGTCTATACAATAATATAACAGAAATATATCAGAGATGCAACCATAAACACAGAGATACAGTAATACACGATTTCTATTAATGAAAGAAATGTACAGAGATAGTAAAAATACAGAGTGAAAGACTCACTAGAATGGTGGCAGCTTATCTCTGAGAAGAGATGTGACGGCTACTCGCATTCACAAGAAGATGATTACAATGAGGCTCTGAAGGCCTTTTTACAATAAGCAGGATTTCCAAAAACCCTAGACATCCAAAAACCTAACCCTAGGAGATGAAGCGCCAAAAGTCATGTGGGCCCTGTTTGGGTAAGTGAGTACATCAACTTCTCGGGGTCGTAACTTTTGCATACGATCTCTGTTTTAGGCGTGTGATAGCTCGTTGGAAAGGTATCGTCGAGGAGATTAATTTTGGGGGCTCAATAATGACTTAAAATATCATTACGAACCTTGATATTGAAAAACCTTCATTTGGGCCCTCAAAATGGCCCTGAAAGTTAAAAACTGCTAAAAATAGTAAATTGCCAAAATTGCTAGAAATTTTTTTTGAGCCAGCCAAAAAAGGTGGGTGGACACCAATATCCACCTAGATAAATCCTCACTCCTTAGGAAGCAATGGTCTCCATTTCGTTGAGTTCTCGGGGGAGAGGGAAAAGCATTTGCTGAATCTACATCTTGGTGAGTTGCTTGCCTTGTTGGAGACGTCGCGTTGCTCAGTTTGTGGAAGTTTGTCACGAACCTGTTGAGGATGAGGCTGTTCAATAGGTTAGGATACATGAGAGGATGGTGTGCAGAAGGAATCTTTGCGCTTTGTTGCAACCTTGTCAACCTGCTTCTGTTCGACAGAAGGTGCTTGGGGCGAAACTGTAGTGGTTGCAGTGTCCTTCTGTTCCCCTTTTGAACATATTGTGAATAAGCTGAATTTTACAGTATGAGATACTAACTTGTGGCACTTTTTAGGTGGAACAGTAGTTGGAAATACCTCTGGTATTCTGTAGAGATGACCCCCCAAAGAAACAATGACACTGCGGGGTCGAGACTCATAAACAACGTGGCGCTTCCACATATATGGTTGGCCCAAGGGAACATCACAGACATCTAGTGGGGAAACATCACATAATACCTCATCCTTGAAGGGTTGGATTCCATATGACAATCGACATTGTTGGTTGACACCCGATGTTGTATGGCTGCAGGTGTGGTTCTTTTGGCTTCCGGTATCAACAATAAAATGCAGCAAGGTCCCCTTCACCCACATCTATGAATGAAAAAGGTGCTCCCCCTCTTCAAGATCGGTTGGTTCTTTTGGTTGAATTGTTGTGGTCGCGACAATAGCAGTGGGGTTTGTGTCAATGATTTGTACTTTACCATTATTTTCATAATCAGATTCAGAATCAGGGTTTGGCTCCTTGTCTTTGATCTCGGCCACTAATGACTCTTTTGAGCGACATTCATTGGTGTTTTTCCAAGGGATTTTGTGGAAATCACACCATTTTCCGATGTCCTTCTTTGTCTTCCCATGACCCTTCTTTTCCTGTGTCTTGGACTGGTTTTCGGGAGACTGTTTGTTAGGGTCATCTTTGTCATACTTTGGTTGTTGCGGATTTGCAGACCTAAAATCCTATTTGTTCTGGTGCTTAAATTTCTTCTCATTTTTAACATCATATCGATAATTAGCACCGAGTGATGAGATGTCCAGAAAATCCATTTCAGTCTGGATGTATGTATGTAGAGCCCCACAGTATTTCAGAACCAAATGTCACTCAGAGTCTTTGATACCCAGCTTAGTGCACAAGGTATGGAAGGTATTGGTGAACTCCGGAATTGCTTGGCTCCTCTCTTTCCACAGTGTGGTCCATCTCATGTACTGGTCCTCATAGTTGCCAACAGGATAATACTGTTCTTTTACCGCATCCACAAAAAAATCCCAAGTGGGATCGACCCCATATATTTTAGAATCCTCTGTGGAAATTTGCTCCCAGTAAGTTTCCCACCAATGTTTGACATGAGGGAGAGATTTAAGGAGTGCGAAGGTGATCTTTTCTTTGTTGAAAAAACTGTGAACAAAGAAATAACCTTCTAGCAGAGTTAACCATTTTTCTAGGGCTTCTGCATCCATCTGTCCTTCAAATATAGGAATATCAAAATTAACTTGTACCTTGAAAGGTGAGGTGCCTCCAAAGTGGTCGCTTGATGAATATGTGCCTGATGCTATCAGTAGGCATTGAAGGATGTGGGCAAAATTATCCATCATTTCGTCCCTTTGTCGCATGAGAGCTTGCTCAAGCAATAGATTGATAGGATCGTCTTCTCTATCGTTTTTCTTTTCTTCTGCCATTGAGGGTTTCTTGGGTGTGTGAGAGAGATTGTCTTCAAGAGAGACAAGCTCGAGACCCAACTTTATATACTCGGACCTCATCGGGGACATGCACTGAAAAAAAAATGATCAAGAACAACCTGCTCTGATACCACAGATCCAGATTATTTTCGACATGGAATGAGAGCGGATATATAATAAAGAAATGCACAGAGATATCCCGTATATCCAATTATATAACAGAAATATATCAAATATTCAACCATAAACACATATATACAGTAATACATGATTTCTATTAATGAAAGAAATGTACAGAGACTGTAAAAATACAGAGTGAAAGACTCACTAGAATGGTGGCAGCTTATCTCTGAGAAGAGATGTGACGACTACTCGCATTCGCAAGAAGATGATTACAATGAGGCTCTGAAGGAATTTTTACAATAAGAAGGAATTCCAAAAACCCTAGACATCCAACAACCTAGCCCTAGGAGATGAAGCGCCAAAAGTCATGTGGGCCCCATTTGGGTAAGTGAGTACATCAACTTCTAGGGGTTGTAACTTTTTCATACGATCTCCGTTTTAGGCATGTGATAGCTCGTTGGAAAGGTATCGTCGAGGAGATTCATTTTGGGGGATCAATAATTCCTTCAAATATAATTGAGAACATTGATATCGAAAAAACTTCATTTGGGCCCTCAAAATGGCCCCGGAAGTTAAAAACTGCTAAAAATAGTAAATTGCCAAAATTGCTAGAAAATTGTTTTGAGCCAGCCGGAAAAGGTGGGTGGCCACCGATATCCACCTAGATCATTTTGTCTCATTAAAAATATATATGGCATATCTATAGTATGTGCAAAATGCATTTATGTTGTAAACAAAATTTGTATCCTTTTCGTGTGTATGTCTGTGTACTTTACCTCAGTGATGTGGGAGGGTGTTTTATCATGGATGAATTTTTTCCACTAAATAAATTTTATTTTACGTGCAAAATGAATGGGACAATAATTTGACCAACAATACAATGACTTCCAATTGAAAAAAACACTTATTAAAACATTTCAATTTATTTGTCTTAGACATAAAACATAAAATAAATCCTATACAAAAACAAATGCTAACAATTAAAGCATTATACCTATCAAGCAAGATCATGCTCTTTTCAAATAGTTTTCATAGAGATAAAAAACACTTTATAATAGCAAAGCTTCTTAACATAAAGAACTCTAAATTCCTTACATTGAATCTCTATAGGTATGATATTTATCCTTATGCATGGAAACAAATATCAAAATATCCCTCATATGCATCCACCCCCAATGAAAATCACATATCCCAAATGCATCCACTCCCAATGAAAAACACAGATGGCTAGTTAACAAAGTTATGGGTTCAGGCAATCTTCATGTTGTAGGATAGCCTCTTCAACCCAAAGGAACACACATAAGTCAATATTTTCAGGAAAAAAATATTTCCCTTAACCTAGCAAGTTTAGATATTGTTGGTTATATGCATATGGTGAAAACAGGTGCAAACCACTAAACTATAATTGCTACCAAACAAAACTAGAAATTTACATGCAATAATTTTCATGAAAACAATAATGGCATCTGTGATACCTTTATCTGTCCCACATTTAGATTCAATCATATTAAGCCATATTTATCTAAGTCATATTTTGTGACATTTTCAATCTCAATCATTGGTTGCATCTGAACACCAAGTGCCACTAGAGCCCTGCTATTACCAATTAGGGTAGCCAGCAATGCCTCTCCTTTGTTAGCTTGATATTCTATTTGTGTGATCATTGACATCTCCTTGCACCTAATTAAACAGTAACCCAACAAGCCCATCATTCCTAGTACTATAAACCCTCTAGGAAAAGGCCCAAGTGTAGCTCTTTAGTTACTTGTTTTCAGTTTCTTAGAAATTTATGTAGCCACATCAGGGATACTATTTGGAAATTTCTTTGATGGTGGAGGATTAAAAATAGAAACTTGAATTGGTTTTATATAAGGTGAAGGAGAAGGAACTAGAGACTCAACAACCAAAGTGAAATGCTCTTGATTATAAGTGGTATAGACATTGGGATAACTAGATACATTTCTTACATTCATTGTTCCATTCAAATGAAATGAAACGCACATTGGTGTCAATGCTCCTAGAAAAACTACACATGTGTGTTATAGCAAGTTTTGCCTCACCCTATGCAATCTTGCACAGAGAGCCTTTTTCCTTTTCCCTATGCAGACTTTTCATCCCTTTTTTCAAATCTCATATCTAAAAATACATTTTTTCCACATGTACGCACCTTGCATACTATAACGCATGCGTATACATAGTTTGCACCACTATAGCCCGCGTACATCGGGATTTGTGCCCAAAAAATGAAAAATGTTGTCGGGTTTCCATGTCACGATAGGAGATCAATGATCCTTGGCCTTTCATATACTGGAAACATTCTAAATCATCCCTTTACTTCCATTTGAAGGCTATAAATGGGCCAATTCTGAGCTATGGAAAAGAGGAGAAAGAATTCAACTTTGAGAGAAAAGTTACTCTAGAGAAATTATTCACTTCATATTGAGTATGCATCCCTTTCTCCTTTAAGTCTAAACATAGTGTTCATCCCCCGAGATCTTCCCTTATTGATTGAGAACTTCATTGTCTCTTTTCTATGAGCTTGCCTTTGGTGGAGGCCCAACTGGAAGGAACTTAGTTTCTCGGTTCTGAACCGTGCCGACACAGAAGTATTAGGTTTTTCACTTTTGTTGATCATATATTAATATAAATACTCTTTTCTCGTCCAATTGATATCTTGAAAATATTTGAATTATTATTCCATGGGCGTATTTTTTATGTATAGTAATGGATTATGTTATTGAATGTCCTAACATCATATATTATCACCATATGCTTTCTTTGCTTAGTTGTTGAGGACTAGTTGCAGGTATATTTCTTTGGGTCAAGTGCTCAATGACGGACTTCATCAAATGTCTGGACGAGGTAGGCCTTTTATCTTGTCTTGCTAGCATATTTGTTTATATAGCATACTTGAGAATAGAATTGATTTCTGCAGTCATTTCCATATGTTGTGGTTTGCACTAGCCATAGAGAGATTTTCCTCGTAACAATGTGAATCTAATGTTCATGGGTTACTTCATAGCAAAAATGTAAATTTATTCAATATTACTAAAGCTGAAATTTGAGTAATCATAGCTACAATTCCTAAATCAAGTGCCACAAGCTTGAATCTCATCTTAAATCCAAACCCCAAATTACTGCAATAATTTGAGGACCAATGTCCAAGGTTGTGATAAACAAGCACAAGTCTTTGAAAATAAGGCTTCACTATAATGCTCGGAGGGACATCAAATTCATTATAGAGAATCCCTCAGCTTCTCAAATAACTGCTTCAGATCCTGACTACAATAACTTTGATTCTAGACATATTACTAGGCACTTGGGCATCGTAAATAATACTTGTTTTTGGATTAATCAATGCATTGTATGCATATTTCTGAAGTACATTTTCCAACAATGAACCTGGAGAACGCAAAACCTCAAGTCTATCAAAACCATTAGAAAAATTCAAAGATCCAAAAATACAAAGAGGGAAGAATATGAATAAATTGTAAAAATCAATAACATTGAAGCCACGGTGTACAAAATGCAAGCATCCATGCTTTAAAATCTTTGTAACTGGGAATATTTTCCACGCTTTCTTGTTCTTCACATGAACATGGATGAGCTACATTGTGTTGGTATATGTCTGTATGTACTGGGGATCATTGAAATAACAATGCAAAAAAATGATCGACAGCGTAGAATAACAGTTGTTACTAAAATGGTTTTGTCTAGATAACAGATTGGAAGAGCAAGAGTAGAGAGTACAATGATGAAAGAATCAGGACGTGGTACTACTGGCAAATTTTCTACCATTGATAAGGATGATTATGACATTCTAACTACATAGATATAAGAGAGTGCTCAACACAAATATGTACTACGTTGGAACATCCTAAGCCATAGATATATCTCATAGTGACTATTCGTTTAAATAAACAATAGTTTGCAAGAAATTTGTATTGATTTCTCTTTGAAACAAAAGAAGTGTTTTCAAGAAAGTTTATCTCTCAATTACCAGTACCTAGTTTTCTATAGCCACAAGAAAAAATAGAAGGAAAAACTTTGAAGGAGATTTTCATTTAGAATATCTTAACCATGTCATTTAAAAGCATAACAATGAAAAATAAACATTAAGAATAACACCTCATACCCTTTTTGGAAACTTAAAAAATATTGTCAACCAAATCAACAATTACAATTGGAAACTTAAAAAGAATCGTCAACCAATATATGTTTTTGTGCATTTCCCTAAATATATATAAATTTTTCTTTTTGTAAGGGATTAGGCTTATTCTTGGGGAAATAGTGAAGTAGAGGGTGAATATCAAGCATAGGACAATGTTTAGTCTTAGGGTGAAGGTCAACTATGGGTGCATTTTCAACAAAATGAATATTACAGCCCTATGACCACCTATCCCTCGAACATTAGAAAGGAGCTTCTTTGGGAAGGCAATGTTCAAGAATTGACCCGTCAACATTTCACATCCCACCATGCAAAGTTGAAGGACGATCTTGAGAAATAATATATCCCTACACAGAGAAAACAAAGCTTAGATATTGTTTTGCATTATTTAGGAAAATTTGTTGATGTGTATAAGAGAATTGTGCCAATGACCAATAGTTTCATTGATTCCATGAGGAGACATAATCAAGTGGTGATGGGCCTTCATAAACGGCCCAAAATATATAAAAAGTGTTTCAAAAGAAAAATAAATATCGATGTTTAATTTTAAGGAAGGAACAAAGTGATTGACGTTGAAGGTGAAATATTTCAAGCACCCTAACATTGTTATATATCTTTATGATCGATTATTGGCAACATATGGTATATTTCCATGGGATGATGAGGTGTTGATTTATTTTGCAAGATTTATCTTTGTATATTTTTTTGAGAATATGCAACTTGATTATACCGACCTACCATCCAAATATTATTGTGTTGGTAAATGTCGAATGTATAATCAAAGAGGTTCATTTTGAGATCCAACTTTTCCTAGACCTCCACCACCCTTGGTATCTCGACCACCAAGGGTGGTTGCTTTACATTCAATGATGGAGGCCATTCACAAGTTGGTTAGGTGGCAAGGGATGAAATAGTGGATAATTTACATTCAGATTTTGTTGGTATTGATGTCGGTTTGAACCAACGGAAAGTGTGATCCAATTCACATGTTAAATTTGTTAATAAGACAGATAATGAGATAGATTGCATGCGCCTCGAAAAGGTACGAGCTTATGAAAAGTTTTTTTGCAATCGTTAGACTTAATTGGGAATGAGGAAGAGGGAATTGGATCAATATGTGTTATAATTGGTAAATGTTTCATGCATTTGATGATAATTTTTTTGTTATTAGATCCACATCATTGCAACTTTAGAAATAACACATGTTATGAAAATATTTATGTTCATTAATTGGAGTTTTCTCGAATGTTAAATGATTTTTCATTAAATAGGGGACCATCATCGTGTTCAAATTTATATGCCATTAATCGAGATGTTTTTTTTTAAATATCCATATCTACGCTTTAATTGTACAATTTGACATCTTGTTGAACAATTAATCCAACAAATTTATATCCTGCCATTAATGTGAACATTTGTTTCTAAAATTCAAATTTATTTTGTTTGCATATTACCATCCCATATCCTAAAAAATTACTAGGTATGGGGAATTTTTTGTCATCCATCTGGGAGATGTTCCAGAGGTTAGGACTTCACAGGTATAATTGCATGTTCAAAACTTTTTTAGTTATGAAAATTGTAGTGTCATTTAAAATTTTAATTTAAAATGAAACGTATTACAATACAAAATTTCAAATCTTAGGGTGGTGTGGGTAGTATCATGTCTTAAGGTACTTTGGGTATGGGGAAACCCTCCTCTTTCATATTGGGAGATGTTTTGGTTGGCATCTCACACGCATTGCATGTTTAAAAGTTTAAAACTATGATTTCAAGTGTCAATCGTTTAATTTAATTCAATAAAATATTTAAAAAATGTTCTACACACACACACACATAAAAATGTATTATAGGGGAACAAAGAGGGGACCTTGGATATGAGAAAGCCTTCTTATTCCATCTTGGAAAATGTTCCAATTGGCAATTCACAGGTATCAAGCATGTTCAAAAGTTTGTAACTATGATTTGATACATCATAATTTAATTTTAATTATTAGTTTTTTGTTTCTATATAAGTAAGTACTTAAAATTATGTCTATATGCATTTCAAATGTGTTATAGGCCAACTTGGAGGAGAGTGTTCCAGAGGAGGACTTACCCATACTTGATATTACATAGATAATAAATGTTGTATTTGTACTCTAGTTTGTTTTTATGAGAACTTTATCATATGATTTTTTATTCATTTTTGTACTTAAAGTATATGTTGGTATGTTTACAGGCAGGTGTTCTTGTCATTGATGGAAAGATCAGAGTATGCAACGATGGAAAAACATGGAAAATGTAAGCCCAGGAGGAGAAGTGACAGTGATCTTTGGATCCCACTGAGAATTCCCGATGAACGTCAAATCTGAGCCCAAGGTCTGACCAAAGTTGGATCTAGGAGAACATGAACGTCCTTTAAAGAGCAAGGTGAAGTAGGGTTACAAAATCCTGAAGGCAGGAGGACAATTTCGGATACTAGGATTTGGAAGAGTTGAGACTCTTCATCATCAAGAGTCCAGGAATCGCAAAATGCAAAACACTAAAAATCTTGAAACAGGCACATCAACTGGATTTTTGGATACCGGGAGTTGGAGGAGTCAATAGTCGAGACTCTTCATCACAGGAGTCCTGAAGTCGCAAAATGAGAAACATCGAAAATCCTGAAACAGGCACATCGACCGGAGTTTCGGATACTAGGAGTTGGAGGATTCAAGACATGAGACTCTTCATCACAGGAGTCTTGAAGTGACGAAATGCAAAACACCAAAAAACCTGAAATAGGCACATCGACCGGAGGTTCGGATACTGGGAGTTGGAGGAGTCAAGAGTCGAGACTCTTCATCACAGGAGTCTCGAAGTGGCGAAATGTGAAATGCCGAAACACCCTTTTGTGTAGATTTTGGATACCGGGAGATGGAGCGTCAAAACACTTCATCACAAGGAATGTCAGAATGATGAAATTTCGAAATGTGAAAAAAACCTTTTGGTGTTGGTTTCAGATACCGAGAGTTGGAGTGTCGAAACACTTTGCAATAGGAATGCTGAAATGATGAAACACTGAAATGCATTTTCGAATAAGGCTATGGTCACCACCGGTGGTCACATTGTCGAAGAGATGTAGAGAAGATCTCGAAGAGACAAGCTCTATTTCGGATTTTGGGACATGGAGAGTTGAGACAACTCATCACAGAATCCCCAAAACGCGAAATGAAAAATACATGTTCAGAATTGGCCCTTGGTCATAACCCATGGTCACATCGATGAAGGCTCAAGGGAGGAGGTAGCACAAATCTAATATCCATTTTAGAGATCGTGACTTGAAGATTCGAGATGCCTCACCATAGGGATGCCGAAAATCTGAATGCTGGAATGCCGAAACGCCGAAAGGCTGAATTGCGAAATGGAAGAATAAGTGTGAGACCCATCATTTATGATCTAATGGTGCAGGTTAATCAGGAATATGTTCTAAGGGCTATTGTTTCTCTTCACAGTTAATCGATCAATGGCGATTCAGTTGCTAATACGGTTGTTGGAGGTTCACAGTGTAACTGCTAGAAACGACTGATTGTTTTTTCCAGAGGACTGGAAGAGACTTCAGGGTGACCGCCAGAGAAGATGAAGAGTCTCAAGTCATCTGCCAGTGGAATGAATACCGTTCAGGAGGCGATTGACAGATGGAAGAGCATTGAAGCTTGTAACGGAAACAAAGAGGATGAGCTCAACTGTGACAGAGAAGACGAAGAATCTCGACTGGTAGACATGCTAAGGAATCTCAGCATAACACCCAGTGATGATGGAGACATGGGTTTAATAGCTAGAGAAGATGAAGAGTTGCGATGATGATCAGGAAGAGCACTCGACATAAAGAGCATGCAGAAGCATTGCGCATAGGGATGCACTAGAGGCACAGAGACCATAAGAATGTAGAACAAAGAAGAGATGGGTGCTGTTGCTGAGAGGGATTTCAGGAGTGTAGAAGGAGGAGTGTGTAGCAGCTGAAATACAGAGAAGAGGAATGGTTCAATGAATGGACATGGCGCATAGAGCATAAAAGGCAGAAGCACAAAAAGCGTAAGGCATGTGTGCAGCAAGATAGTGAGACACTAAAGGAAGGATGAGGTGCTCTTGTAGAGAAAAATAGAAGATTAGAAATCACAATAAGATGCAGAGAGAGAGACACTGATACAGGAGAGAAGAGTAGCATAGCAGAACAGTGATAAGCCTGGTAAGCCAATGATAAATATTGTATCACTGGGATAAATTTATATATAGAAAACTTTATATTTTAGGGTGGAAGGGAGGTGCTAGGGAGGACTGTTGTCCTCAAAGGTTCAAGTGGGTTCTTGAACACAGGGAGTTGTAGCTTCCATCTGGTTGAAGCCAGAGAAACCAGGGTGGCAAGGTGGTGCAAGGGAGAACTGTTGTTCTCTATTATACAGGTTGGTGCCTGTGTGACTGGAAGTTGGTGCTTCCATCCAGTTTGTGCTGGAACACTTAGGGAGTTGGTGCTTCCTTCTAGTGGGTGCTAGAGAAACCAGGGAGTTGGTGCTTCCTTCTAGTAGGTGCTAGAGAAAACAAAGAGTTGGTGCTCTCAGCAAGTTGCAGCTTGCAAAAGAGAGGTTGTAGCCTCATTATGAGTTGGAACTCATAAGTATGATAATGAATATAATGTAAAGATTACTTATCATATAAAGAAGAAGAGGTTTTTACCCTTTATGATTTTCCTCAGGAAATATCTGTCTCTATATATTTCATATGTGTGAATGATGTTGAATGTTCTATTGCTTACTTCCATTATTGTGATTTTCATTCAGTGCTCTGCAAAGAGTTTAAAATAATCATAATTGTTTAAGATCGGTAACAACTGATTCACCCCCCCCCCCTCTCAGTTGTCCAACAATTGGTATCAGAGCCGACCCCTTTTATCTAAGGGTAGATCCTAGAGCTTAAGCATGTCAAGTTGTGAAGGAAATTCAACCAATATGGCCCCTCTATTCAATGAAACAAACTTTACCTTCTGGAAAGTTAGAATGAGAACCTACATAATGGCTTTAGGTGCAGTTGTCTGGGATGTGGTAGATACTGGTTATGTAAAGCTAGTTGTACTAGCTAATAAGGATGACAAGCTAGAATTTAGCTTCAATGATAAGGCTATGAATGCTATATTGAGTGGGCTTGTAGAAGCAGAATTTGTAAAAGCTATGCACCTAGGAACTGCCAAAGAAATGTGGGACAAACTCATTAGCAGTTATGAAGGTAATGAGAAGGTAAAGGACGCCAAGCTTCAAACCTACAGAGTACAATTTGAACAACTGAAGGTGAAAGAAGATGAAACTATTGGAAAATACTTTATGAGAGTTGAAGAACTGGTAAATGCAATGAAAGCACTTGGTGAAAAAATTGAGGAACCTTCTTTAGTTCAGAAAATTTTGAGATCTCTACCAGATAGGTTCAACCTGAAGGTCTCTGCTATAGAAGAACTTAATGATCTAAAA